>JAJQQW010000017.1:1928623-2198623 GCA_025583905.1 Ia io | reverse complement strand
TCGTGGCTGTGCGGGCCCTTTCCACGGTGGGCGCGTCAGGGCCGAGGCGAGCTGCCAGCGGCCGTCCTTCGGGGTGAGGGGGGTCCTTCCCTGTGGCGCCCGCAGCGGCAGCGCAGGGGCCCGGCTCGGAGGACAGCGCAGAGCCCGCCCGCTGCCTCAGGCCAGGGCTCCGCAAGCCGGGACCTGCCCTCCCTTCTCCCTGCCCTCCTCCCTTCTCCGCGGCTCCCCGTGTGGGGCTCACAGCCGCCTCCCCGGCCAGGCCTCGAGGTGGCCCATTAGCTGGTCTATTTCCATGGGAACTGGCCACTGGTGAGGCCAGGGAGGGGCAGGGTGCTCCAGCCTGGCTGGCTGGACTGTGGGGCTGGCATCTGTTTGGGGATCACCTTCCAGACCTTTGCCCCCATGTTGGTTAAGCAGGTCAATTTCAGGGATGCTGGGGAGGGGTGGAGAGAGGGCGTCCCTGTACCCCGCGCCCCCGCCTTCCCTGCTTCCAGCATTCAACCTTAACTTTTCCTCTCCCCCCCCTCCCCCTCCCGTGTAGGCCCCTGTGTCACTTGCTCCCCCCTGCCCCCCCTCCCGCTCTCTCTGGAAGGATGTGGCCATCCCTTGGGGGGACCCCAGGAGCCGTACCTTACTGGGGGGCTGTGCCCTGGTGCTGGCCAGGCCACCAGGGTTCTTCCCTCTGTCCTTGCTGCCGTCCGCCCGTCCGCCGCCCTGTCCATCTGTCAAGTGGCCTCACGTCTGGGCTCTTCCCGGGCCCCAGGCAGCAGCGGGTTCACCCTGGGGCCTGGCTACCTCTGCTCCTGCCTGGGCCAGGGCGGGGCCAGGGCGGCCGGGTCTGAGTGTTGGACCAAAACAGAACCCCGAAGCAGGGATGATGGCTGGTGCCCTGGCGTGTGCGCGGCAGCTTCGGGAACAGGGTCCCCCCGCACGGACTCTCCCCGAGGCCCACAGGAGGCAGGTGGGACCGGGGACCCGCGGGCACACCCGCCCCAGCCTGGTGCGCCGCTCTGAGCCGTGTGCCGGCGCCTCCCGGACGGGAAATTGCGCCCTGGAGTTACAGAGCCGATGTCTGGCTCCGCAGCCAAATGGCGTGAAATGGAGCAGAAAGCAGCTTCGTGACACTGGCCGGCCGTGCAGGGAGCGTGGGGCGCGCGCACTCGTGCAGGGCCTGGGTGTGCGGCTCGCACGTGCTCACACTCTCCCGCTCAGCCCCCTGCCCCAGCTCCATCCGGCACTGTTTGTTGTGTGTCCCTGAGACCCTATGTCCCTGTGTCTGTGTGTCCCTGTGACCCGTGTCCCTGTGTCTGTGTGTCCCTGTGACCCCATGACCCTGTGTCTATGTGTTCCTACGATCCCACATCCTGTGACTCTGTGTCCCTGTGTCAGTGTCCCTATGTCTGTGTGTCCCTGTGTCTGTGTGTCCCTGTGACCCCATGACCCTGTGTCTATGTGTTCCTACGATCCCACGTCCTGTGACTCTGTGTCCCTGTGTCTGTGTGTCCCTGTGTCTGTGTGTTCCTACGATCCCACGTCCTGTGACTCTGTGTCTCTGTGTCAGTGCCCCTATGTCTGTGTGTCCCTGTGACCCCATGACCCTGTGTCTACGTGTTCTTACGACACCATGTCCTGTGACTCCGTGTCCCTATGTCTGTGTGTCCCTGTGACTGTGTGTCCGTGTCTGTGTGCCCTGTGCGAGGTGGCTGCTCGGGCCTGAGTCCCTGTGGAGATGTGGATGGATCTCCCTGGCTCCTGCCGGTCCCATGTTCCTGTCACCCAGTTCTGGGCCGGTGCTGCCCCTTGGAGGCGCTGAGGCCCCGCCCACCGGCACCTGCTGTGTACCTGGGACTGGACTTCCAGGACCTTGCGGAGGCTCCCCGCGCTGTGCCCCCTGAGCAGGTGGGGGAGCGGAGCCCCCCCGGAGGCCGTCCTGGCCTCTGCTGCGGCCGGGGCTGGGGCCGGGTCCCTAGGCGGCTACCTGCCTTTCTTAGCACATTGAGCTCCCCGTTTGGGGGCCCTGAGCGCCCGCTGCTCCCCAGCCCTGCCGACCCTTAGGTAGCACCCCCTGAAGCTCCCGCCCACTGGGCCTGGGCCCGTGCCCTGGCTGGGTCCCTGGGGTCTGTTTTGCTCTGTGGAACGTTGAGGGGGGAAGGTTCACTCTGTCTGTTCTGCCCTCTCCACCCCGTGAAGGCGTCTGGGGACTGGAGACCCTCAGACCTCGTCCAGGGTCGTTGGGGTGGGGCAAGTGGGGGCTGTTGACGGGCTGGAGAGCCACGGGCTGGGAAGCACCTCACTCCCCCCCCCGGTGGAGCTGTCTGGAAGCAAATTGCTGAGGGACCTGGTAGTGGTGGGGGTTGGGCAAGGATGGTCACACGGGTCCCTAAGGCAGGGTGGGGCCTTGGTTATACTGTGGTCTCCACCCCAACACATGTGTACACACGTGCACACGAATACCCACACACCAGCGTGAACACACGCACAGTGCATACACATGCATTCACACATGATCATAAACACATGAGCACACAGGCACACATGTTCACACAGGATCATAAATGTGAACATACAAATGCATGTACATGCACGCACACAAAACATACAGACATGCCTACACACATGTGCACACCTGACCACAAATGTGAACACACACACAGGCACGTGTGGGCACACACACACGGGCACACATGTCCACACATGCCCACGCCCAGCCTTTGTAGCAGATCCTAACGGTCTCCACAGCTTCGTCTTCAGCAGGAGCCAGGTTTGCCGCTGGGTCACGCCACACGGCGCCCCGGGCCCGCCTGCCGGTGCTGGCCCGCTCCTGCGTCCCCAGGATGGTGTGGGCGTGGAGGCGTGGGGAGGGCTTCCCGTTGGAGCGGTTCTGGTGCTGGTGCTGCTGGTGCTGCTGGTGCTGCTGGTGCTGCTGGTGCTGGTTCGGGCTCGGGAGGCAGAGTTGTAACAGGTGAGGGGGGGTCTCCCCGTGGCAGGGGTGGCGGAGACAAAGGCCAGAGGCCGCGGTGGCTGCAGCGGGAGAGGTGACGACGTGTGAGAGGAGGCAGGAGAGACACCTGGAGCGGACGGGGCCCTGGGGCCGGGGCAGGCGTGTGGGGTCCGGGCCGCGGTGCTGAGGGCATAGCCATGTTCCTGGTTGGAATTAGGCCTCCAGCTCTGGGCAGAGGGTGGGCTGGAGGCGGGCCGGGCTGGAAGGAGCAGGGTCCCAGGAGGCTTGGAGCATGACATGGCAGGTACCCTGAGTGGCCTGTTCCCCCTTCTGCTGGGCTGGGAGACTCCGCGTGGCTTCCTGGGCTGGGGATCTCCGCCTTCCCTGAGCAGGAGTCGGGGAGGACCCCCACCCCCGGCCCTGGCTCTCGCCCAGCCCCCGCGCCCCATGGAGATGGGGTGTCCCGGGGCCCTGCACTAGCGCGTCAGTGAGGGGCCTGGGCCTGGGCAAGGGGGCTGTGGGCCTGGCGGCAGGAGGCTCCAGCCCAGGCCTGGAAGGACATGCCAGGCCAGACCCTGCACATGCTGGGAGGACAGGCTGTCCTCGGGGCCAGGCAGGTGGGGACTGACCTTGGGGCGGGGGGATGGGACCCTGGGGGCCCTTGGGGGACCAAACCACTCAGGCCTCGCTGGGTGGCGTTTCCTCAGAGCCCGGCTGGCCCTTGGCTGGAGTTCCTGAGTCGGGTGGCCCGAGCTTCGTGAGCTGAGGCCAGGCACGCGGTGGGGGGGCCCTCACGCGCTCCTGGCCGCCCTGAGCCTGGCCTTGGCCTCCCCACCTCTGGGCTCGCTTGATCAGCTGTGGTCTCCAGCCGTGCCTCAGTCTCCCTGACGGTGCCTGGGCCCGGGGCTGGTGGTGACGGGCCTCGGCAGCGTCTGTCCGCGTCCTGATCTGGCGCCTGCAGCGCCGAGGGGCGGGGGAGAGCGAGTTGGGCCTGGGCCAGGCCGTGTGTAAGCCCCGGTGCGCGTGGATCAACCCCGTGGAGTTCAAAGCCGCCCGTGTGAGCTCCGCTGTAATGAGGTTACTGATTCAACAGGCTTCCTGGTCCTGCCACCCAGACGGGGAGGCTGGGCGCCCCGGGGAGGGATCTAAGTGTCTGTAATTGACCAATTTGGCTTAAGAGTCCGCACTGGCCCCAGGCAGGGGTCAGGTGGTGACAGGCCCAGGTGGCCGCCGTGGCTGCGCTGGGCTCTCCTGGACGGCCACCGGACCCTGAGACTCCGTCCGGGACCCCGCCGCCTGCCCCTCTCGCCTGCGTGCGGGACCCGTTGGAAGCCTGGCTCTCCAGGCAGGGCCAGCGCTGGCCTCCATCGTCCGTGCGCCATCGTCCGTGCGCGGGGAGGGTAGGGTTGGGTGGGGAGGCCGGGGGCGTCGGGGGGCAGGGTGCCGGCACGGTGTGGGCCTGGGCAGGGCCGCTGTGCCATCAGATCTGCTGGCCCCTGGCCATTTCCGCGTGGGCCGGGCGTGCTGCTCGTGGGGACACACGGGGGTGAGCTGACGGCACACGGAGGGCGCGGGCCGGCCTGGGAGAGCGGCTGTGTGGTAGCGTGGGCTCAGGACGTGCCAGCCGCCCTCCCCGTCTTCTCTCGTTTCCGAGGCGTCCCGAGGGCAGGGCCGGCCGGAGCAGTCCTGCAGCTGCTAGCACGGGCTCCCGGGAATGGATACCCCACGACTGAGGGTCCAGCCCCGCTCCAGCAAGGCCACCTTCCGGGGCCTGGCCCCTGCCCTGCGGCTGCTGGCCCCTCAGCGGCGGGGCTGCGTGGACCGCGCTGTCAGGCAGGTGGAGGGGCCTGGCCCTGGGTGAGCCGCCCGTGTTCAGCTCTCCAGGACAGGCCACAGGCATTTTGGGGACGAGGCCTTCAGACAGGAGGTTGAGTGACGTGTGCCAGGGGCCCTTGCTGGGGAGGACCTGCAGTGCCAGCTCGGGGCCGAGCCGCAGTGAGTGTTCTCGAGACAGTCAGCACCTACCGTGGACCCCGAGACCCAGTTTCCAGAGTGGCTTTGGGGTGCCCTCCGCGGAGGCTGTCGCTGCTGCTTTTGGGAGTGGTTTGTGCCTTTGAGCTGGGAGGTCCCTGGGCCCCTGGCCCCGCCCTGTTCCCGTGGGCAGGCGCTCACCTTCTCCCAAGCAGGGGTGCCGCCTGGGGCTGGTGCAGGTGACCCAGGCCTGCTCTCCGACCAGCTTGCTGCGGGCATGTCCCTTCTCCTCTCTGGGCCTCAGTTTCCCCAGGCCTTCTGGCTGCCAGAGCGTCTGCCTTTTCCTCCCGGTACCTTGGCCGTGTCCCCATGAACTGGTGGCTGGTCAGGATGGCAGAGTTGGGGGCCAGTTCCTCAGTAAATGGCTCTGTTCCCACCTCTGTTGAGGGCGCAGGGCCTGGGCTGGGGGGCGAGGGAACCCTGGGCTCTGAGTTGGCTGGGGCGGGCACCTGGTCACGCCAGCTGGGCCTGGTTCCGGTTTGAACTAAGAGGGCTATGGAGAGAACCTTGGGGGGTGAGAAGCGTGTGATGGGGAAATAGCGAACCTTACTTACTGGGCTGAGCAGGGGACGGTGGGGTCCTCATGTTGGCCTCTGACCTCACATGCTAGAACTCTCCATGCCCCCCGCCCCCCAGGTGGAGGCCAGGCCTCCGCTCAGTGCCACACCAAGCACCACGCAGTCTCCTCCCTGGCTTTCCTGTGTTTGAAATGCGATGGGAATAGGCTGCCCTGTGTGGTGAGTGGCTGCCGGCTCCGAGTTGGGGGCCAGCGGATTTCACCTGCCTGGGCCTCCGTTGCCTCACCTGTAAAGTGCCTGGAAAGTCAGGGAGGCTTCAAGGAGGAGGTGGTGTTGTAGATGCGTTTTGAGGGATGAATATGAGTTTGCTGGGTGGCCTGTCGAAAGGGAATCGGGCAGAGAGAATGGGTAGACCCTTTCCTGGGAGTTCTGGCCCCACCGAGGGGGTGGGGAGGGGATGCCCATGTGGCCATGGGTCGGGGTCCCTCCTGGGGGATTTCAGGAGGGTCCCCTCGCCGGGCCAGGCTCCTCCCCTTGCCAGCTGGTCACAGGCCTGTGCTGGTGAGCAGCCATGTGAGCATGGGGGTGTGGTCAGCTGGTTTGGGAATCATTAACCGTGGGAGGAGGTGGGGCTGGGAGTGGGCCTGGCAGGACCTGGAGCCCCCTGAGTCGGTACCCTGCTGCCTGATGTCCCCTCTCCTTCCTGGGCCCTGGAACGTCCTGGCCTGGAGCATGCCCCCCGCTGGCCCCCGCGCGTTGTGACCCCAGCTCGGATCCCTGGCGCCTGGGGTGAGTGCCATTGTCAGGCCCCTCCTCCTCCCGTCTGCCCGCACACCCCTCGGTGCCCCCTGCCCGCTCCGTGGGCAGCTGCAGGCGTCACTTGCCCCAGGAGTGTCCCGTGCGTGCTGGTCTGTCTGGGGGCCGCTCCCCTCTCCCCGCCGGCATCCAGGAAAACAGCTCTGATGGGGGGCAGAGTCCAGGGAGGTGTGCAGCGCCCCGCCCCGCCAGCTCCTGGACTTTCTGCCCAGGATCAAGGTCGAAGGCCTGGGAGGTGGGGCTTTAGGCACTGGGTGCCTGGCCACTCTGGGCTCAGCCGTGGTGAGGGGCCACGCTGGAGGCAGGGCAGCACTGGCTGAGGCCTTCCTGGGCCAGCTGGGGGGGTGGGGGGAGCAGGGCCTTCCCTCTTCCGCTTCTCTCTCCCTGGCACAGCGCAGGGCAGCAGCCCACCTTCCCCTGAGGCTGGGGCCCCAGAGACCTCTCCCCTCCGAGGCTGGGGTCCTAGAGACCTACCCCCTCTGAGGCCGGGACCCCAGAGACCTCCCCCCTCTGAGGCCGGGACCCCAGAGACCTCCCCCCTCTGAGGCTGGGGCCCCAGAGACCTCTCCCCTCTGAGGCTGGGGTCCTAGTGACCTCCCCCCTCTGAGGCCGGGACCCCAGGGACCTCCCCCCTCTGAGGCTGGGGTCCTAGAGACCTCCCCGCTCTGAGGCCGGGACCCCAGAGACATCCCCCCTCTGAGGCCGGGGCTCCAGAGACCTCTCCCCTCTGAGGCCGGGGCTCCAGGGACCTCCCCCCTCTGAGGCCGGGGCTCCAGGGACCTCCCCACAAGAGGCCGAGCCCCCAGGTGCTGGGCGAGGGGTGCACGCTCAGGGCCCTGCCTGTCCCCCTCGGGTTTGCCTGGTGAACTTGGTGACTTCCTCACCGTTAGCTGGGCTTCCTCGTGTGTAAAATGGAAGGAAGGATGCTGGGTCGAGGTCGAGCTGTGGGAGGCCTTGCTGCTGGGGGAGGACGCTGGGGGGCGTTGCTCATGGGCAAGGGGCCTGGGACCTCAGCCCCTGCTCATCGATGGGGTTGGCTCCGAGGTCTCGTTGGCCAAACCCACAGTGCCAGGTGTTGCGCCAGCCCTGTGAAATGTTTGTTGAATGAATTCACGTTCCCTGCAGATTCCCCCTGCAGCCTCCGTCTCAGAAATGTCGTGGGGGTGAGCCCGTCCCTTGCTGGGGGTCCTGCTGCGTGTCTAGCTGGTGCCGATTCCTGGGATGCTGGGCTGGGGCCTGCCCTAGGAGACCCCGGGCCAGTGCTCGATGCTGGGGGTCCTGGGAGCCCTCAGGGAGCCTGCAGTCGGGGCTGTGATTGTGTGTGTTCCTGTCCACGGGTGAGCCCCCACCCTCGGCCCTGCTTGCTTTAGACGCACCTGCCACCCGCCACTGGGCAGACCCTGGCTGGGACTCAGTGCCCTCAGCCATAGTGACTGTTTCCTTCCTCTGCTGCCAGGCGCACGCTGTTGGGTGGTGGGTGGGGAATCAAGGCTTGGCCGAAATTTCAGAGCACACCTCCTGTCTGCTCGCTGTCCATCCATCCATCCATTCATTTGTCCGTCCATCCGTCCGTCCGTCCATCCATCCATCCATCTGTCCATCCATCCATCCATCCATCCGTCCATCCATCCGTCCATCTACCGTCTGTCCATCCGTCCATCCATTCATCCGTCCGTCCATCCGTCCCTCTGATGAGCTGTCTGTCCACAGATGCCTGGCTCCTGCTGGCCACCGGGGCGGGGGGCAGAGCTGAGTGAGGCCCTGCCCCCCAAGGGGTGAGCGGTGCTTGGGGTCAAGACAGTGTGTTGGGTCAGACTTTTAAAACTCTGCTGGGCCTCAGCTTTCTTATCTGTAAAGTGGGCTGGTAACGTCCGGGCAGGCCACTCAGCGAGTGTGCAGCTGAGCGTGACTAGTGTGATGTCATTTCTGCCCCTGCCTCCACGCCTGTCCGGGGAGGAGACGGTGTGAGGGGTGTGGTGAAGGGGTGACTTCAGCTTGCCCTGTGTTCGGGGGTTGGGCCCTCCGGATTGGGTCATGAAGGATGCATAGGAGTTCTCCTGGGAGCTGTGTGTGGTGTGGGAGGCTCTGGGCAGAGCTCCGTGAGGCTGCCTGTGCAGCGGGGGCGGAGCCAGGAAGGAAGGAGAGTGAGGAGATGGCCTAGCCCTCTGGCTGGGGGGGGGGAGGGGGGGGAGGGCGGGGGGAGGGTGGGGTCAGCTGCCGGAGGGTCCTGGGCTGGGAGGGTGGCGTGGCCTGGGCTGGGGAGGAGGCTCTGCTGCTGTGTGCGAAGTGGGGGCCGGAGGGCGGCGGGAGGGGCCCCAGGGCCTTTGGCCTGAGTACTGGGGCGGACTGCGCACCTTTTACCAAGTGAGGCAGACGGTACCGCGTGGGTGTGGGGCAGTCAGGACGTGGGTGTGGGTGCGCTCTGGCCCCGGGAGAGGTCGGGTGGGCAGCCGGTGTGTGGGGCCGGCGTTCGGGGACGAGACCTGGCTGGGCCGTGCCGCCCAAGGTGGCGGGAAAGCCTGGTGACCGGGCGAGGCCCCGCAGGGCTGGTCCCAGGGGCTGTGGCGGCGGCCGGTGCGGACCCCCATGCGGGCCCCTTCCGGGCTGTTGGGGAGGCAGGACCCACCCAGCTTCCCCTTCACTTCTCGGTCTTGGTGGCGGGGCCGCCGGCCTTGCTCCCGCTGCTGGGGGCCTGTGCCTGCGTCCTGGGGAGTCTGTGCCCGCCGAGCAGCAGCCAGCGGCAGCATGGGGCACCCCAGGCCTGCCCTGAGGAGGGTGGGCCTTGTCTCCCTGCGGTGTGGGTGGTGCCCTCGGCCCCCAGCCCAGGCTCTGTGCCCTTGAGCCATCTGTTGGGAGTGTGGTGGGGAGCCACAGGGGGGCCGAGTCCCAGATCACGGGACCCGGGTGCCACTCCAGGAGGCCAGCTCGGACACTCGGGAAGCGGGAAGCCCGTCCTGGGCCCTAGCCCCCGGGACCCGGCAGCTGGGCTGGTCGGCCTGGTCGGGGTGCCCGCTCAGGTGCCAGGTTGGTGAGGAGGGCCCCCCACAGCCCAGCGCCGGGGGTTCCAGGAGACGCCGACTCCGTGTGAGCAGGGCCTGGCGCCGGCGCTGCGGGCACCGCCTCCTCGGGCCCCTGCACTGCGGCTTCGTCTGGGCCTCCGTCCTTGGCCGGGAAGGGTGGGCACCTGTGCGGGCACAGCCTGGCCTGGCACCGGCCAGCACTGGGCATGCGATCCCTGCCGACTCATTTCTGGCTCCCACAGCTGGCGTGGCCGGCGTTTATAAAAGGAACACGCGTGGTGCGCGGGGGGCCGCCTGGTGTCGGGGTGTGACCTGGCCCTCGCGCTGCAGGACCGGCCCCAGCCCAGGTGGCATCCTGGTTCCTCTGACCGGCTGGTGCCGCCCCTCTCGCAGTCCCAGGGTCACGGGCGGGTCACAGCCCCACGTGTCGCTGCTGGCCTCATTGGTGGGAGAGGCGCGCTCCCCGGCGTCTGCCCAGCTGCACGGGAGCCTGGGTGCGGGCGGCCTCCCTGCTGTGGACGTGATTGGGTCTCCTGCGCTGGCCTTAGGGCCACTGGTGACCGCTGGTGGCGTGGGGCGGGGGGCTCTCGGCGCCGCGGGCCCTGGATGGGTGATAAGCTGTGGAGCCTGTTATCTGAGGGGCAGCCAGTGCCCCCCACTGCAGCCCTGCACTGCGCCCAGCCTCTGCCTGCCCAGCCCTGAGAGTGGGGGCAGGGCTGGCAGGTCACAGCCAAGGAGCAGGCAGGCCTGCTGCGGACCTGGTGTCTCGGGGGCGCCAGGGCGAGGCGACCCCTGTAGGGCGCTGGGGACCGCCCGGCCTCCCTCCCTGGCTACCCCGCGCCCTCTCGGTGGCTGCCCCTCCCCCTCCCCCGCCCCCGTTTCTGAGAACAGGGAGAGGACGTTGTCTCCACCTGGCCAGCTGACTCTGTACTTGGTGTTTGTCAGCCAGCGCTGGCCGGACCCGGGACTCGGAGCCGGGATTGGGGTCATGGCCCGTGTGCCCCGTTGGGTGGGCTGCTGGAGCTCCTGACCGTCGGCTTGGTCCCCAGGACCCGGAGGCTGAGGAACCAGGCCTGCCCTCTTACCTTACCCTCCCACCCTTGGGGACACCCACCTCGGGCCCTCTGGCCAGCTCTGGGGGCCTGTGCCTCCTGGGGGACTCAGAGTCAGGACCATGTTGGTGAGAGACCAGGCAGGGCCACTCCTGTGGCCGGGATCCAGAGCGAGAGCGAGAGAGAAAAAGAGAGAGAGAGAGTCCGAGTGAGCCGTGCCCTGGCCCTGCTGGTCCTCCCTTGCCCTCGGGCTGGGGCGTCTCAGCTCCGGGATCAAATGTCTTTCTTCTGTGGAGTTCTGCATCTTCAGAGCCTGAGCCTGAGCCAGCATCAGTCATGCACACTTTAGCGCGAGCAAGCCCAGTGCCACCCCTGGAGGCCCAGCAGGAAGGAGAGGAAGGAGGCTTCCTGTGATTGTGTGGACGAGGAAATGGAGGTCTGAGCTGCCCGGCGAGCGGGTGAGCGGCCAGCCGGGCTCCTCTTGCTCTGCGGATGTCCCGCCTTGGCCGAGTGAGCGGGCCCGTGGGGAGGGAGCCTGCTGGAGGGGCCCTGGCAGAGAGGCGTGTGGCAGGCCCAGCGTGGGCGCCCCTGCCGTGGCAGTGCCAGGAGGTGGGTCTGCACCCCTGTCGCTGAGGACGGAGCCCACCCACAGGGAGGGGGCTCAGCGCAGCTCCTTGCCTGAGGCCACCGGCTGGCGATGGCACAGCTGGGATTTGAACCTGGTTCTCGGATTCCTCCTTCGCTGCCTGGCCTGGGCCCTGGGTGTGAGGGTGAAGGCCTGATGGCAGCTCGAGGGTGGTGGTGGTGGTGGGGGCACGCATCGTCTGGGGGCGCTGGAGCTGAGCCGGCCCCGCGGGGCCGGGAGGTGCCTTGTTTCCTACACAAACAGCCAGGGTGGCTGGAGTGATTTTGTTTTTATTTCCTATTTTTACTTCCCTGTTGGTTCATTTTGGTAACAGTGGGTTAGATAGGCCCTGCCCTCCAGTCTCCGCCAGGCTTCCTGGCCCGGCCCCTGGGCCCCTGGAGAAGGCGAGTGTGTGACCCCAGGTGGGGAGGACCTGGCAGCGTGGCTTGCACACACCTGTGACGGGGAGCTCCCTCCCCCTCTGGGTGGTTCTGGGGGGCAGCCCTTTCTCACCCCCTGGGACCAGACCTGGGGAGCTGGTGGTGGCAGTGGGCACACCCTGGTGCGTGACTCAGTTTCCTCACACTCTTCCCCTGGTTCTCAGCGGGAGGGTTAGGTGTGGGGTGGCTGTGCTAGAGGAGGAAGGGTGACCGGGGTGGGTGTGTGCGCTGGGTGGGGTGGGCCGGCGACGTGCAGGTAAATAAAGACTCGGTGTTCCCGCCTGAGACATGGCTGAGCGGGGTGTGGCGAGGGCAGGGCTGGGCCCGACCTTTTTTGAACCGTGCCCACCGTGGGTCCTGGCCTGGCCGCTGTGCCATGCTGTGGGGTCAGTCAGAGCACCCCGGGGGCTGTTGGCATGTCTGGCCAGCTGGGTCTTCCTGGGGCAGGTGCTGCTGGCCAGCGGGGATGCGAAGACCTCGGCTGGAGGGGCGTCTCCCCTGGGCGCGTGGTCCTGCCGTGGGTGAGGGGACTCTCGTGGGCACCGGGGGGCCTTGTACTGGCATGTGGTGGGTGGGGCCTGAGCTGTGCGGTCAGCTGGGGAAAGTGCTGGGCCCACGGCGGTGCCCAGGCTGGAGTGCCGTGCCAGCCTGCGCCAAGCCCGCTACTCTCCCTGTGCGGTGAGGACTGGGCTCAGAGAGGCCAAGCACATCCTGGGACCACACAGCTGGTGGGTGTGGGCGCGGTGCCACACCCTCTCCCTGTGCTCCCCAGGCACAGAGCGGGCACCGCTGCCAAGTCCCATAGGTGGCTGGGGCTCGGCCCTGCAGGCCCCCGATGCCTGGCACCTCTGCCAGCCCGAGGTGCAGGGTGTGCTTCCCATGCAGCCACGGCCCTGGCTCCTGCAGAGTGCCAGGCCGCCTCCACGCTGGCGTTGCTGTGCCCAGGCCCGTCTGGCAGGCTGGGGGAGCGAGGAGTACCGAGGGGCACCCGCCCGGCCCCCTCCTGGCCCTTCCTGCCCGGCTGGCTCAAGCCCCGAGGCAGGAGGGAGGCCTTTCGTCCGGGCGAGAGCCGTGTGGGCGGCGAGGTCACAGAGTCCCCGGCGGTGCGCGCACGTGTGTGCCGGGATTGTCGGTAATCCCTTGATTAGAGGCTAGGAAACCGAATCCCACGGCGAGGCGGGTGGGGTGGGCACCTCCCCCTTGGAGCGGCCCCAGGGCCTGGGATTTCCACCTGCCCCGCCCTGGGGAGGTGGCACGGGCAGAGGGCACCTGGCGGCCAGAGCCACCCTGTCGCTCCCGGGAGAGGGTTTCTCCTCGGAGCCCGGGACCCGGCTTTGGACGGGTGGCCCTGCGTGCTGGAGCGCAGCCCATGCCCGGGCCAGCCCCGCACACGGCCCTTTACAGGCGGGTGACTGAGCAGGAGGAGCCGTGGCTGGGGCCCTTCTGAACCCCCGTGTCCTCCTCGGTGCGTGGGAGAGGCGTTCTCGCGCCAGGGTCAGTGGCGCCTGGAATGTGCCGCGCGCTCAGGGCCCAGGACCCGGGAGGAGGCGCGCGTCCTGGCCCCGCTCCCCCTCCCCTGGGAGGACGTGCCCCGGGAGGGCATTTCCGGGGCAGCTGGTCAGAACCTTCCTGGGCACAGGATTTCCCAGGCGGGGAAGCGGCACCACTGCCAGGGGCGGCTCCGACACAGACTCGGGGGTGAGGTCCCTGTGCTGTCCCCACGCCACGGCCTTGCCCGCTCAGGTTCCCGGGGAGGGGCCTGTGTCCAAGAGCCTGGCCCCCTGTGGGTGGACTCCGGGGTGCACCCTGGGCCTCGGGGACCTGCCCCCCGGCCCCAGCCGGCGCAGGGTGTGTGACTCTGGGTTCGCCTTCTTCCCTGGAGCAGAGAGGATCTTTCGAAACTGTGGGAAAGAGCGCTTCCTCCCCGGCAGGGGCGGGGCTGGGCCCGCACAGGGGACGTCCTGGCGCCCTCCTGCCGGCCCTGCTCGGGGCCCGTTGCCCAGGGGGTGGCATGCCTGGCAGCCCTCCCCCCAGCCTTAGCCGTCTCCGTGGGGGCCCGCCGGTCGCATGGAGCCCCGTGCGGTCCTGGGGGCTGTGCCCTGTGTCCCCCCCGTGAGCCTCTGCTCCTCGTGCCCCCCTGTCCCGCTCTTGTCCCTGCGGCCTGTTCCGGGGTGTCCGCCCCCCGAAGCCGAGAGCCTGCTTCTCTACCCTCGGCGTGTCCCGTCCCACATCGGCTCCGCGGCCCCCGAGGTGATCAGCCGAGCACGGCCAAGCCCCCTGTGCCGCCTGGCCCTGTGCTTCCCCAGCCCCAAAGGGACCCTTCTGGCGCCGGAGGGTGAGGATGCTGTGGCACTAGGTCCTGGGGAGGGGGCGCTGGGCAGGAGGGAGCTGGCACACCCCGCTCGGTCTCGCCTGGTGTGCAGGGCGCTCGGCGGGGACGGGGCAGCGAGCCTGGCGGTGCCCGCGCCGCAGGAAGGGGCTGAGGCTCGGCCGCCCGCTGTGCTCCTGACTCAGCGGCCGCAGGAGGGGAAGCCGGCGGTTTCTCGACAGAAGCCCCGGCCAGGGCGCCGGCCGCGTGCCCCAGATTTTTCTCGTGAAGAAGGTGGGAAGTGGAGCTCTCAGTTCCCGCCTCGGGGTTCCTGGCAGGAGCCTGGGGCTCTGGGCTCCTGGCATGCTGCCCCCCTCTTCCTGGGCCCGCTGTCGGACTGCTCTCTCCCCTGTGCACCGCCCTCTGTGGCCCCCCAGTGCACCTGCCTCTGGGTCCTGCCACGCCGCCCTTCCGTCCGTCAGCTTCTCGTTCTGTCCGTGTCCACGTGTGAGCATCCTCTTCCAGGGAGTCCTCCTGGGTTCGGTCCCCTCCACAGATTTCCCTGGCGGTGTTGATGGGTGAGACTCAGAGTCTTTGTTGGCATCGGTGCTGGGCCTGACAGTCCAGTGGGTGTGGGGTTGCGGGGATGGGAGCAGTGACCACCACCCCGCTGGGCCGGCCTCCTGGGGCTCCGGCCGTGCGGTCGCTGGCCTGGGCCAAGGTGCCTGGCAGAGAGTCGGGGTCGGCATCCATGGGGCATGTTGATGGACCTGCTTGAATGGGGCGGGGGGGCGGGCTCCGGCCTCTCAGGCTCAGCTGGCCAGTCCAGCGAGCTGTGGGGCCTCTCTCTGCCCGGACCGTGGTGGTAGAGGACAGAGAAGTGGGCGTGCCCGGAGGTTGGCAGTGAGTGCCAGGGGTCTTGGGAAGGGCCTGCGTTCCCACCTGCCCGGGGGTGGAGGAGCGGATGTGTGCCCCGCTGAGCCGGCTGCCTTGGAGCAGAGCTGTCTGGGCGAAGGCTGCACGTTTGGTGGGATCCGGCCTGAGGCTTTCGGGCCCCTTGGCGGTCAGCAGTGGGGGCGTCTGGCAGGCTCTCGGACCCCCCAGCTCATCCTGGGGCCAGCGTGGAGGCGGCTGACCAGCCAGGAGTTTGGAATCTTGGATTCTGGGTTGAGAAGCCCTGCCTCGATGGCCTTTGACAAACAGGGACCCCGGCGGCGACGGGCGTCAGTCTGGTGGAGGCCTGGCCCTCTGACACGGCCGTCCTGGCCTGGCCTTTCCCGCTGGTGTTTTCATTCAGTGTCTGATCGTGGCCGGGTGTCCCCCACCCACAGCGCCACCAGCGCCTGCCACCTTCAGCTGCCTGCTCAGTCCCGTAACGGGTTTGTGAAGCATCGAGCTACCAAAGGCTCCTCCCGGTCCCCCGCCCCCCGCCCCCCTCCCCTCTGGGGGAGAGTGAAAAGTAATTAGAGTCTCGGCTCTCGCCTGGTTCATTCATGACTAAATCTGGGTCAGCAGATAAGCACCAGCGCGCCGCATGGTGGGACAGCAGCAGCGCTCCTGAGCCCCGACGCCCCCTCCTCCGGGAAGCCCTCCTTGATGCTCCCACTGGGGAGGACCTCTCCCACCCCTCGGCCTAGTGCCTCGTGCATCTGATGGTGTCTTTCCCCCGCCTTTCCCATAGAGGCTGTGTTGGGAGTAGGGGTGGCAGCTCCTAGGGCCGGGGCACATGGGGGGGTGACAGCCGGAGCCACGTACTGTCGGGGACCGCAAGGGCCTCCCTACCGCGCTCACTTGTTCTAAACGCTGGACCCCGACCGTACTGTCCTTTCTTAGGTGCCTCCCACGCTGCCACAGTCCTTGAGTGAAGGCCCAGCCCTGGACCTGGCACCCGGGCCCGGCCTGGCCCGTGGGCACCAGCTGCTCTGCTCCGCTTCCTGTTGCTAGAATGTTCCCAGCTCTTCCCCTCTCAGGCCCCGTGCACGTGCTGCTCCCTCCCAGCGTGCGCGGCCCGCATGACCTCGTGGCTGTTGCCCAGTTCCTTCCGGCCTCACTTGGGTGTCACCCCCAGGGTCCCCGGGTGTTGTCGCTTCGCCCCTGCCGTCACTCAGGGCCACCTCCGCCTGCTCGCTTCCTTCCGAGGCGCCGCACATCCTGCGAGTGGTTAGTTGGTGGGGCTCCCGTCGGTCCCGACTGGGCACGTGCCCCGGGAATGCGGGTGCCCGGGAGCCTGCAGGGCCTGCCCCGTAGCCCCATGCTCCCCCATTCCCATCAGCATGGCTGGTGCTGGGGGGCTGCCTTCTCCCACCTGTGCGGGAGGGGTGAAGGGAAGGTCCTCCTCGGGGGACGGGCCCCTTGCCACCGTAAGAGCTCTCGGGGGCCTCAGGCGCTCCGAGGGGCTGAGTCGGGATGGTGGTGGGTGGAGGAGAGACAGCTGGGGCCTAGCTGAGACCCCCCAGTTCCTGCCTCTTCCCGCTTTCTAGAAGGGGTGACAGGCCTGAGGAGCGGTCCCGGACGCAGGCCACTGGGGAAGGTTGGGGAGGCCCTGCCTCCTGGCTGCACGCCTGGGCCAGACCGGGGGTGGTGGGAGGGGGACCTTGGCTGTGGGGTGGACCCTGGTGGTCCCTGTGGAGGTGACAGGCAGGTGGGTGTGGGTGGCGCCTGGGCATCCTCCGGGGACTGACGGCGTGGGCGGCCCCGTCACCAGGCAGAGAAGGAGTTAAGGACGGAGGGAAGGAACAACGTCTCTAATTTCCCGAGTGATTTAATAAAAATGTAAATCGCAGGTTGGAGAGCGAGCCACGCCGCCACGCCACGGCAGTGACCGGGACTGATTGTGGGCCCTGTGGTCAGCCTGCCTTTGTCTCCGCCCCCGGAGGCGCTGGTGCGAGCGCGGCCAGGCGGCCAGGCAGCGGGGGGCAGACACCGTCCCAGGGGGTGCGGAGCTGAGCGCTGGGGCGTCCTCTGAGGAGGGGCCCTGGAGGAGCCTGCCGTGGCCTGTCCGGTCCGAGACGGCACCCTCTGGCCCCCCACACCCGATCCAGGCATGGCAGGCGCCTGGGGCCTGTGACGATGGACACGTCCCAGGTATGGGGTGACATTAGAGCCGAGGTTGCGGGACGAGGAGGGGCAGCCGGGCAGAGGCGTGGAGGAAACACGCTGCGGCGAGCGGCACGTGCCAAGGCCCTGAGGCGGGAGCGAGCTCGGCCCAGGTCTGTGTAGAGGCGGGTGGGCGCTGGGTCTGGCAGTGAGGCAGGCTGGAGCCGAAAGGCCGGCGTGTGGGGCGCCACGGGGGCGCGGCCTGTCCTGACAGCAGTGAGGAGCCAGGGCTCAGGCCGTGGGGTCTGGGAGCCCCGGCCGCTGGAGAGAATGGGGCCGGGGGTGGGGTGGGGTCCTGAGGCCCGGGGAGGTGGTGGCCAGGAAGGGGAGACCCTGAGGTCTGGCCTGGGGGGCGGCGCTGTGGGGGGCAGGGTGGGCAGAAGTCCGGAGCTGGGTGGGCGGTTAGGACAGCGAGGCTGTGCAGGGAGACGGAGGAGCGGGGGACGCTGATGCCTGGTCTTGGGGGAGACGTGGGACTCGGGTCTGCGGTCAGCATGAGTGTGTGTCATGGTGTGGGCCCTGGTGTCAGCTCTGTGCCCGCGGGCTCACCCACTCGGGAAGGCAGCTCAGAGCAGGCCGTGCGTGGCTGGCTCAGGATAGGCAGGTCCGGCCGGGCAGGCTGCTGTGACGGAGGGACGTCCAGCACCCACCGTCCTTCCTCTGACACGGACCTCTCCTCCCGCCGGGTCACCCCCCGCTGCCCCAAGTCCCTGGCACCGCCGGCCCCTCCCCCAGGTGCTGGACTCGGCTGCCCAGAGCACACACAGGCCCAGGGTCAAAGAGCGGACCCAGCAGATGGCTGGCGGGCACAGCTGCCCCGCGGGCTCGTGGGCTTTGATTGAACGACCTGTCAGGTGGCTGGGCAGCTGGTCAGTGTCAGGCTCGCCCGGCAGGATGCACGGGGGCCGCGGGGGAGATGCCAGGGCGGGGGGCGGCCCTCGGCGGCCCTGGGGCTGGTGCGCAGGGTGCTCTGGCATTAGAGCTGGCGGGCCCTGCCCGAGGGGGCCCCTCTGCACCTGTTTTCTCAGCTCTGAAGGGGTGCTGTCCTCGCCTTACGGCTGGAGGTGCAGAACCGCGGGGGCTCAGACTCTGTGTGTGCATGTATGCACGTGTGTGCACATGTGTGTGTTGGCATGAGGCCCACCGTTCTGTTATCTTCCGTGTTGGTGGGCACCTGGCTGAGGGCACAGGAAGGAGTGTGCCAGGTGGGCAGCCGTGCCCTCTGCCTTCGCTCACCTGCCGAGGGGGCTTTCCGCCACCGCGCCTGCCCGGCTGCCGTGGTGGCTGCGCTCCATGCCGGCCTTTCGGCTCCTTGACAGGCGTCTCCTGCCGCCCCGGGGCTGCTCCTGGGGACGGTCAGCCCGGCAGGCCCCGCGCTTTGGGTGGGCAGGCCCCCGCGAGGACTGGCCTCTTCTCTCCTGCCTCAGTGTCCCCTCCTGTGAAACGGGGCAGCCGACTCGGCCTTCGTGAGACGCGTGGCCGCGGTGAGGTGTGAACGTCTGACGTGGCGTCAGGAGCTGGGAGACTCCAGCGCGGGGACAGGCCTGGTCCTCCTGAAGGGGTTGGGCCGATGGAGGCTCAGACCCGAGGGCGCCCCCTCCAGGGAATTACCCACCACAGGCAGGGGGCGTGACCTGTCCGCGCAGGGGAGGGGACGGGCAGGGTGCTGGCTGTGGGGTGGCTGGGGCCACGGTGACCCCAACCCCCAGGCGGTGTCCCCGGCTCAGGAACCTCTGAGCGGCAGGGGCTGCACCAGGGAAAGGCGATCCCCCCCCCAGCCCCTGAATATTTCATCAGCGGATTAGATGTTGAAGCTGAGCCGTCCCTGCTCCGGAGGGCGGAGGGGGCGGCTCCGTGCTGCCACGTTTGGGTCTCTCTCTGATGATGGAGCCTGTCAGTCAGAAAGTGACGCGCTGTGGAAGCCGGGGCCCGGCGGGCTCGTTAGTTAAGGCCGAGCCGCCGTCAGCAATCTCGCTGCCAATGAGTCTTGACCATCCGACGGGGGGTGGACGGTGCAGGGGTTGGCAGAGCGGGCACCGGGCTGCGGAGAGATCTGAGAGGCTCAGCCGGGAGTGGGCGTGGGCGTGGGCGTGGGGCTGGCACGGGCTGGGGTCGTCCTGGTCTCTGTGTGTGGAGGGCTGTGGGGGTCTGTCTGTGCGTGTGTCGGGCCGGGCGTGCTGGTGCCTGAGGTCTCCTTCCTGGTGGTCAGGAGAGCTGCCACATATGCAACAGCCCGAGGTGTGGGGAGCGGGTCCCCACTGCCCCCCGGGAGGGAGCGAGGGCCCCAGGAGTGACGGGCGAGGGGTGAGCAGGGCTTGGGCGCAGCCGGGACGGGTTCTGTTCCAGGCGGAGGGCCGGGGCCTGGTCCATGGCAGCTGTGGGCTCTGGGGCTGCCCAGGTGTGTGGCGGGGGGCCTGGCGAGACGAGAGGGGCCGCTGAGCTGACTCCCTGGTGGACAGTGCCGCCCCGGGAGGGTGCGCTGGGCCAGCAGGGGGACAGGGAGGTGGTGGCATCCGGCCGGTCTGATGGCTGCTCGCCGTGGCCCGCGGGACCTGAAGGGCTGCATCAGGGACCCTCCTCGGGCACTGGGGAGGGCGCAGGGTCCTCCCTCTCGACCCCAGACAGGCGGCACGGCCCTGTCCTCCCCGCCTCACCCCTGCCCAGCAGCGGGCAGAAGTGGGCGCCCGCCAAGCGGCAGACCGTGCGAGCGAAGTGTCCGGACCACCCGGCCCCCGCCCTCTCCTCTGGCCCCGTTTTCCTTTGGCGGGGCCGGAGCGTCCTTACCTCCCTGAGATGCTGGCCGGACTAGGGGCGTCAGTTTCCCCAGGGGAAGAGTTGGGCCTGCGGTGCTGTGGGGTTGACTGGGGGGCCATGTGCAGGGACGGCGCCGGGCAGCGGCTCTGCGGCCGCTCGCACGTCCAGGTGCACACTGTCGGGGGGCAAAGGGGAGCTGGGGAGCAAGGGTGCCCGCTCGCTGGGGCACGGATGGCTCAGGGGCCTCACCCAGGGGCCGTGGGAGCTAGGTGCTGCAGCGTTCGGGGCAGTTGGCTGTCGAGGACCCTATGCGTCCTCGCTTGGGTTCTCCCTGCCCTCTCTCCCTGAGGGGCTTGGCACCTCCTGGGTGGGCATGGGTGCCCGTTGGCAAGGCAGAGCGTTGGCCTCTGCAGCTTCGCTTGTTGGGCAGGGGCTCCATCCACGTTGTCTGGCTGGTCCCCGGGGCTGTGGGCTGGGAGGGCGAGCAGCCCCGGTTTCTCTCACTGCCCACCGACTGGGGTACAGGGAGGGGGGGTATGGGCTCCAGGGCAGCTGGGAGGGGCGGGCCCTTGGCTGGAGGCCTGAGGCCTGAGGAAGCGAGAGCCCACGCGGGAGTAGCCGGCTGGCTGCGGGGGAGGCGGCGTGTTTATTTTCTTAAGTGGGTTTGAAGGGCTGCTGGAGCCTCGCTGGTAAACATCCCAGAGGGAGGGGTGCTGACGGCCCTGGGCTGTGAGGGGCCTGGGCCGTGTGGGGAGGCAGAGTGGGCGTCCCAGGGGCCTGGGCTGCGTGTGCCGCATGGATGTGTGTGCGCACACGCGGGTGCATGCCCCCCGCACACGGCCTGGCCACAGGCACCCTTGCTCGGAGCAGACTCACTGCTGTCAGACGTGCCACTGAGCTGCTCAGAACCCGAGCGCCCGGGCGCCCTGCCGGACCCGCCCCTCCCGAACTCGCCCTTCTCCAGGTGAGCAGCGGTCACCCCGTGCGGCCCCCCCCCGGGTAGGAGGAGCCCTGCTCGGGGATGTCAGCCTGGGGAAGGAGGGGGCCCCTCTCGGAAGCCTCCTCGGCCTGGGGGACGGGATCGCTCCCAGCTGGGGGCACCTACTGGGTAAGCCAGCCGGCCGTGACCTGAGATGCCTGACCTCTTGCTGGCGGTGCTGGCAAGGCACAGGGACAGCTCCAAACACACCCACCCCCGTTGTGAGGCTGAGCGCAGAGAGCTGGGGGCGGTGTTGGAGCTGCTGGGGGAAATGGGGTTGGGGTGACTGAGGGGTGCTGCTTCAGAGAGCGGACTCCAGGGGCCCCTGGACAAAGGAAAGGGGGAGGACTCAGACCGTAGCCGCTCTTGCTTCGTAAGATACCTGTGGGGTTCAAGCCTGGGAAAGCCGAGGCCATGCCCGTCCACGTGCTGTTCTCGTGGCCGGCTGTGGCTGCCGGGGGCTCGGCAGTGAGGAGTTCAGGGCCTCCCCGGGCAGGGTGCTGGGATGGATTGGTGATGTCTGCCGGGGGAGGACGGGTGGAGCGGGTGTGAGCGGTGCCATCCTGCGTGCGGAACTCTGTGGCCTCTCTGATGGTGCTCTTCTCCCAGCGCTGCGTGAGGAGATCGCTCTGTGTCCATGTCACTCTGCAGAACCTTCAGCACCCAGTGCCCGGCCAGGGGCCTCGCCCCACCAGGAGGGGGCAGGGGGCCCTGTTAACGCAGACGGCAAACCCAGCCCCACCTCACTGTGGTCAGGGGGGCTGGGCAGCACCCCCACTTTGGCTGGGAGGGGCAGGCACCCCGGGCCGCTGCTCTTCAGCGTTGGTTCCTGCTCTCTCGCTGGGACTCCACCTTCCCGGGGGGATGCGGAGGAAAGAGGGGCACAGCCCAGGTCAGGGGACAGCGACCCCCACCCCCATAGGAGGGCCAGGTAGGGCTGTCCCCGGAGAGGCTGGGAGCCCGGAGCCTGGCCCGCGTGCCCCGGGCTCTCCCACCTGGAAGGTGGGTCCTTGTGACACCTGGGGGCAGGCAGGGGCTGGCCCGTTGCGCAATCGCAGCTGCGCGGGGAATTCCTCCGGGCTCCCGCTCGCCCTGCCCTGAAGTCCGCAGTTTTGGGCAAGTTTCGTGGCCCCTGGTCCCAGGGAGCAGAGCTCTGAGGTGGCTGCCTGCTCCCAGGGCCACACAGCCAGGTTTGGGGGGGCAGCCACCTGCCCTCTGGGATGGCTGCCGGGTCTCGATACCCCCCGCCCCCCGCCCTACACACATAGAGAGGCAGGGCCTGTCCCCACAGGAGCCAGGGAGGCATCCCCCACTACACCGTGGGAGCCTGACGCTGGCTGTCCCAGGCCAGGCCTCCTTCCCCCCTGGCCAGGAGAGCTTGACCCTGCTGGCTTCGCTCCTGCCCCTGCAGCCTGTGTGGGCTGTGCGGGCTGGGTGGGGGCGGGCGGGAATGGGGAGGACCTTCTTGGGAAACTGTTCTCTACCCTGTGAGGCTGGGCAGGCTGGTTCCAGGGAGAAGGGGGTGCCTCAGGCTTTTGTGGGTGACCCCGTGGAGAGCAGGGGCCGTAGGCAAGTGTCTGAACCTCCCTGAGCCTCGCTTTCCTCCTCAGTGCCCTGGGGAGGAGAAAGTCCTGCCTCCTGAGGGTCTGGAAGGTGGGAAAGGTGTCGCTCACACCTGGCCGAGGGAGAAGGGACCGCGCTGTGCTCCCCGCCTGTCACACAGCCTGCAGCGGGACCGTCAGCCACTGGCCTTCTCACGCAGAGCTGGGGAGTCAGCCTCTCCCGGGGCGGCTCCCTAAGGCCCCTGCGGCCCTGTTCCCAGGCTCCTGGACGAGACCCGGGGCCTCAGCCGGGGAAGGGGATGCTCCCGTCATGGCCCTGCAGCACAGGCAGGTCACAGCCTGGCGGGGGGCATGCGTGACCTTGTAGGTGGGACAGGGTGGCTTTCTTGTGGGGGGTAGTGGTGTGTGTACCTGCCCATCCTCACCCTGCCTGGGGCCTGCTCACTCCCCACCCTGTGACTGAGTGTCCCTCCCTGCCTCCCTCCGCACCCAGCAGCCCTGCGGGTGGCCCCGGGGCCCCAGCCTCCTGCAGGGCACCCCCGGAGGCCTCGGCCCAGTAGGGCTGGGAGTGGAGCAGGCACAGTGGGGGCGGGAACAAAACAAAGCAGAAACCCTCCCCAGCCGCCCGCAGCCCCAGCCTCCTTATCTGTCTCCACCGCCTGTCGCAATCGCTCGCTGGGTGCCGGTTGAGAAATGCGATGGGCAGATAGTCGCCAGGCGCTGAGCTCTGGGCAGTCGGACAGGTTTAGTCCCCGGCGGGGTGGGCGGAGGGCCTTCCCTTCCCGGGAGGGGAAACCTGGCCGGAGTTCACCCTCCTGCCCCCGGGGCCTGCGGGCCAGGGCCTCTGCGGGCGGGAGGGCGGGCGGGGGTTCGCACTGAGCTGGTGGGCCTCAGTGTCCTCACCTGCCCCGGGGGCGGAAGAGGCCTGTCTGTCTGCGGGGATGTTCACACGGGTGCCCGAGGCCCCGGGAGCCCACAGCCCGCGGTGGCCCCAGCGCCAGGCCCCTTGAAGCCTGGCTGGGCCGTGGCGGACACAGCCCTGAGCGGATCTCAGACGGGATGCCCTCCTTTGCGAGTGAGCAGAGCGGACCAGCCTCGCCAGGCTCTGCTCTTAGGAAACTGCGTCCACTGGGGTGTCTTCAGACGCTGGTTATCGGTGTCGCCTGGCACCTTGGACCTGCTATCGCAGGAGGAGACCTGGGAGTGGTTGGCAGCTGGGCTGAGGTCAGCAGGGATGAGTGGCTGCCCAGGGGGCGGTGAAAACACCGCCTGTGGCCTGGGCCACTCAGCGAAGGATGGGGGACACGGCAGTTGTCCATGGTATCCCAGCCTGCTTCTGACGCTCCGGGGCGCAGTGGCGCGTGCTCACAGACAGACCCGGGTTGCTCGTGCACCCCGACGGCCGTCTCCTTCACGCGGCCCCGGCCCCGGCCCCGGCCCCGGCCCCGCCCAGGTCCCAGCCAGGGAGGGAGCCGCCGTGAGCTCCTCGCCAGGTCAGGGCTGAGACAGCCAGGTCCTGCGCAGCCCAGCACCCAAACAGAAGCCTGGGAAGTGTGTGTGGGGCCGGGCCTGGCAAGGGCCCTGGCCGGATGGGCCGTGTGCTGGGCAGGAGGCCAGTCAGGTGGCCAGCAGTCGGTTTCAAGCAGGTCCAGGTGAGGGCTCAGGATGGTTGAGGTGAAGAGCAGGACATGGGCAGTGACAGCCCAGGATAAAAGGGCCGCCATCAACCTGGGCGGGAGCTTGAGGGAAGGCTTCCTGGAGGAGGTGGTAACCTGCGGCCCAGACAAAGGGATGGATGGGGGAACAGCATGTGCAAAGGCCCCGAGGTTAGAGAGGCGTTCTGGGCTCGCACGGGGAGGTCGGGGGCTGAGGCAGGGCCGGTTTCAGAGTCCCTGCGTGGGGTCTGGACTCCACTCTCTGGGGCCTGGCAGCCTTGTGTGTGGGAACCAACAAGTCCTGGTTCTAGAAAATCCTCCAGGAATCCGGCTTTCCAGGCTTCTGTCTGGGTGCTGTTCCGGCAGAGCGGCTCTGCCCCAGGCTCTCCCGCCCCCGCCTCTCCCGGGCCTGGGTTGTGGCAGGACCGGGCAGGGCTGCTCAGCCGCCAGAGACGAGCTGCTCCTGGGGCAGGCCCGGGCCAGGTGGGGTCCGTGCGGCAGTGTGGTGGCGGCTCGGGAATGTGGGCAGGCCTGAGCCCAGTCTGCGGGCAGAGGGCTGGGCCAGGGAGCCCGCCGCGAAGAAGGGGAGAGGAGGCGCAGGCGCAGCCCTCGGGGCCACAGGCCACCCCCACGTGGTGGCGGGGTCGGTGAGCCGGTGCCCCCCTGGCAGAGGGGCCCGTGCAGTTCAGGGAGCATTTATTGAGCACCTCTTGGGTACAGAAGTTTGGGGTGAGGCCCAGGAGGAGTCGGGGGTCTGCAGCCAGAGGGTAGGGCTGGGCGGGCCTGCAGTGTGTGAGCACGGACCAGCTTTGGGGAGCTCTGCCTGCTGGTTGCGGGTGAAGCCGGGAAGCGAGGTGTGCCCCTGTTCCATCTCGGGGTGCCTTAGAGGCACGGATCCCACTGTGCACCTGGGGAAACTGAGGCCCAGAAGACGAGGTTGAGGGCTCGAGGGGGTGTGCCCGCTGCGCCCGAGCCCCTGCGTTTGAGCCTGGTGGTAATGATCTGGCAATCAGGAGCTAGTGAATCCTTGCCCCTCCCCCAGCCCTTGCTCACCTGGTGCTCCTGGCCTGCGCCCGCCCACCCGCCCGCCTGGCCTGGCTGTCCCCATCTGGGCCCTCCCCGCCTCTCTGGCCGCCAGCCCTGTGGGAAACGAACTCCATGAATCCTCCTCCGGCTCCAGCCTTTCTCCGAATGGAGTGTGGCCTTGAGTGTTGTCTGGGGGTGGGGGAAGGGGAAGGTGTTGTGCCAGGCCTTGGAGGGTGGGACCTGGGTCCCCACCATGAGTGGGCGTGCACTGAGTTTTCCTGGAAATTGGGGATGAAAGACCCTTGCAGACTCTGCTGAATAAATCATAAACCCAGCCAATCATGGTTTGTGGCCTGGGGTCCTGAGCAGCCACTGTTGAGCCCTGGTTGGGGCGGGGCAGCAGGCCACCCTCCTGTGTTGCCCCGAACCCCCCAGCTGGGTTTTGCCAGGCTCCGTGACAGCCCTGAGGACAGGGTGGGGGGGCTCATGTAGCCGAGGCTCCTTGTCACCTCCCAAAGGGGCAGGTGGAAGGTTCCGGAGCCGCCTGGGCCGGGGCTGGCGAGGTCTGGGAACCAGGCGAGTTCGGTGGAGTGCGGTGCAGTAGCCACGCGGAGTGTCCGCCGTGTCTTTCGGCTGCACATCCAGCTGGCTTCACCACGGTCACCTCGCCCCGGAGGTGGGGAGCCCCCGGCCCCTACCTGCAGCCCCTGCTTCCCCCCAGGAGCAGTTTAGGGGCCACCCGGTGGCCTTGCCCGGGGCCCTGGGGTGCTGGGTTGGTGTCTGGCCGCAGGGGAGCCGGTGACAGGCTGCACCTACGCTCGCCTCTCCTGGGGGGGCGGGGCGGGCAGGGCCGGCAGGAAGCAGCGCTCCTTTCCGCTCGCGCCGGTGGTCACAGGATCGCGCTGACAGGGAGGCCCGGACTGCCTCGTGGGGGTAGTCGGGGGTCCGGGTTCTAACCAGCCTCCCTGAGCCGCTTCCTTTTCCCGGGACCGGGTGGGGGTGGTGCAGGTGTGGGCGCCTAGTCTGAACACCGCTGCCGCCGCCGCTGTGGCTCCCCCCTCTCGGGTCCGGGGACAGTTCTTCAGAAACGGGGGGAGCCGCCCGGCCTCCTTGGCCATGGGGCTGAGTCGGGGACCCAGGGCCACGATGGAGGCGTTCTGGTGGGGACAAGCCCACCTCAGTCCCGGGGTCCCTGTGCGTGGGGTCTGCCCCAGGCAGGGCCAAGGTCTGGGAGCTCCCTGGGCAGGGGGGTGGGCACACGGGGGGAGGGCAGGGCTCCGAGGACGCCTGTCTGTCCTCGGCGCTGGGATCTGGGAGCCCCTCTGGGTGGTCTGGGAACCCGGGAGGCCTGGCAAGGTTTGTGAGGTGCCTCGGCCCGCGGAGCCCCACACATCTGCCTCGGGCCTGCCTCTGCCTGAACCCCACATGGCTCCCTCTCTCCGACGGCTCGCTGCTGTCTGATGGGAGCGAGCGGAGAGCGGCCTTCGCTGTCAGACTTGACTTTCCCACGTGCCCTGCTGCCTGACTCACTGATGGATGCAGTGACCATTCTGCTCATTTGTTCGTCAGCTAATTGGTTCCGGAACTTTCTCCGGGTCAGGCACCTGGCCCCAGAGCCAGCAGGGGACCTGGAGATCCTATTGAAGGTTCAGACTGCGGGTGAGGAAATAGGCCCACCCCTGGCGAGTGCTGCCGGCTGCCGCGTGCCAGGCTGGGCTGGGCACCTGTCCGGGCTCCGGCCGGTGGGGGTGGCCGGCCAGGGCGGGGCCGTGGTGGCCGCAGGTGTGGGTCAGACCAGGCCGAGGGGCTGAGGTGCTGGCTCCCGCCGGCCGCTGAGGCACACACTTCACCGGGACGGAGCGCTGTCATTGGCTGGTAATGAGCTGCTTCGTTCTGTAATTTGTGTCCTAATTGCCGAGCGAGCGAGTGTAATGGCTGATTAACATTCGAGGGACTCTGGAGACTCCTCAGTTGGGAGCAGGCTTGTGCCTCTGGGGCTGCCCACCGCCTGCCCAAGTGACCCGGCGGAGGCAGAAGGTTCTGGAACAGGAGCTCAGTGCCTGCGCACCTGGGTCCTCCTCCTGGTCTGGCCTGGGTAGGGGAGTCTCAGCCGGCCTGTCTCCCTCACTGGACTGTGGGCTCAAGAGGGCAGGAGCCGGGGGGGGGGGGGTGAGGGGTGGCGCCCGCTGTGACCCAGTGCCCGGCATGGTGATCGCAGGGTGTGCTGATGCGTGGGGCCACTCCAGGCGTGGGGCCGCCACCTCCCCTTGGTGGGCCCGTGGCTTCCCGAGCATCCCCGCCGAGGGGGCTGCTGGGCTGGTCATGGGGATTCGTGCGGTCACTTCCTCTGAGCAGGAGACCGGAGGCCCTGCTGGGGTGGGTGTCAGGGTCCGTGCTGGAGCGGAGCTCACCGCCACGCTCCCAGGTGCCACTGCGTGGCCAGGCCTCACCTCCTATTCAGGCGAGTAGAGTGCGGGAGGGCAGGGGCCCAGCAGGGGGGTGCGGGAGGGCAGGGGCTGGCCCAGCGGTGTGATTTTGGGGTCGGAGCTGGTGTGCCTCCTTTTGCAAAAATCTCAGGCTCTTGCATCTTCCCTTCACAGTGTTGGGGGAGCCTGTGCACGTAGGAGTGGAGCTGGGAACACTATTTCCTCTTTCCCAGGCCCCTCCGCGCTCTCCGGGCGCTCCCCAGCCCTCTCTTGGGGCGCTCCCCGCGGCCCTCTCTCCCGGTGCTCCCCAGCCCTCTCTCCAGGCACTCCCCGCGGCCCTCTCTCCGGGCGCTCCCCGCGGCCCTCTTTCGGGGCGCTCCCCGCGGCCCTCTCTCGGGGCGCTCCCCGCGGCCCTCTCTCCGGGCGCTCCCCGCGGCCCTCTTTCGGGGCGCTCCCCAGCCCTCTCTCCGGGCGCTCCCCAAGGCGCTGTGGCTGACTTCCCCTACATCTGGACAGAGTGACGGCCCCTTCCCGCTGGGTTGAGTGGCCAGGTGCTCGGAGCAGGGCGTGGAGGCCGGGGGCGGGGCTTGTGTGTCCAGGGGCCGTGAGGTCCAGCGAGCATCCTCTGTGGGCACTGGGAGCCCCTGTGTATCGTGGGGTTCCCTGCCGGGTGAGCGCGGGCCAGCTGACCTCCTGGGGTTGGTCTTTGCAGACAGTAAGGACGGCAGTCCCTCCGGGCGCCTGTCGTGGGCACGGTCCCTTTACCTGCCTCTAGCCCGAGTGGGCAGCTGAGGCTCAGCCAGGGCAGCCCCGATTCCAGTTGGGGCCCTGCCTTACCCTCCGGGCCCTCTGGGAGGCTTCCTGGTGGAGGTGTGGGTAGAGATGGAGCAGCCCCTGGGCCAGCCCGCCCCCAAGTAGGCCAGGAGGGGCAGGGGTGGGGGGGCCATCGATGGGCCAGGCTGTGCCCTCCCTGTCTGCAGTGATGGGAGAGGAGCTGGGCGTGTGGGCGTGTGGCCTGGCTGTTTCTGATCATTGTAGGTGAGAATCTCCAATCCCTTCTTACAGATGGGGAAACTGAGGCTGAGGAGGGCTGTGCCCTGTCCAGGTCACCTTGCAAGGGGCAGTTCCTCCCACAGTGTCAGGAAGGCTGTGAAGTGTTTGGTGGGGAATGAAACGTGGTCGGGGTGCAGCGGTGAAACCAGGCCCTCTGCATAAGCTTGGGGGCAGCGGTGAGAGGTGGGGGTCAGGGGTCAGGTGAGCAACCCCTACCCTAGGAGCTTTGTCCTGTCTTGGCCGGAGCCTCAAACTGTAGGATTTTGTCTGGCGCCTGCGTGCACCCCGTCCCTTCTGGGGGTGGCTGACACTGTCTGCGTCTCGGGCCTGGTCCCGCGTTTCAGCAGCAGCACTGGGGAGGTGCTGGGCCGGGGAGGTGCTGGGCCGGTGGCCGATGGGAGTCGCGCAGACGCCAGGGCCCCGGCAGGGAGGCGGCCGGGAGGGCCTGTGGTCCGGGGTGTCTCCGGCACCAGCGCTGCCTGGGTGGTCCGCGCCTCTCCTCCGCTCGCTGCACGCCGCCCCTCCCCGGGTCCGTGGGCCTTGGCAGAGGCTCAGGAATTCCGCATTATCTCGGCCCTCCCCAGCTTCCTCAGCAGGGCGCCCTGCTCCTGTCTTCCCCGCCACATCTGGAACCAGTTACCCTGGGTGTCAGCAGCGGGGGCTGGTTGCAGCCGGCACTCTGGGGAGTGGAAGACGCGGCCTCCTTCTTGGCATCGGCCGCAGCTGCCCCCTGTCCCTGAGCCCCTGTCCCTGAGCCCCTGTCCCTGAGCTCCCCCTTCCCTGAGCCCCATCCCTGAGTCCCCTGGGCGGGCCAGGGCAGCCGGGGCCTGTGTTTGCTGAGCTCGGCCATGGGAGCCCCCGACGAAGCAGCCCCCACGCGCTGGGGCCTCGCCTGAGCCGGGGGTCTCCCCTTCCGGAAGCTGCACCTGGAGAGAGGTGTCAGGGTGAAGGGCTGAGGGACTGTCCACCAGACCCGGAGAGGGGGGTCCCTTGCCTGAGGCCGTGCAGTGCCCAGGACAAGGACTGACCCCTGCCTCCTGAGGGCCAGCTCCTGCCCTGGGGCGGGGGGCAGCCAGGAGGGTGGTCTCCACCCTCGGGGGGCAGGTGGCACAGAGCTGGGACGTGGGTCCAGCTGGCCCTTAGCCACCTGCCTGGCGTGGGGGCTTCTCTCGTCTCCGCCTTCGGTGTCTGCCTTGGTTATTGCTTTTGCCTCTCAGCCCCCTCCCAGGCCTGGACGTGCCCCCCCTCCCCCCGTGCAGGGGGCAGGGAGGAGCGCAGAGGCCCCTGCGGGGCACGGGGTGGAGAGCCGCAGGGGGTGATGCCGTGCTGTTCTGTGGCACCTCGTTTGCACCTCCGCGTTCCGGGCCCTCGCCGCTTGACACCAGGGAGCGCCCCCTGCCCCTGGCGGCCCCGCTGGCTCCGCCGGCAGTTCTTGCTGACCCTGCAGAGCTGCTCACGACGCTCCCGGTTCCCACAGCTCCGGCCGGCAGTCGGGGGACCGGCCGGAGGATCCTCGCGATAAGACACTCCCTGCCGCCGGGTAACCTGTCACTAAACAAACACAGCCCGTCACTGTGCGGTGCCGCTCCCCTTTGCAGGCGCCAGCCTGTGCGGCTGCGCTGCAGGCCGGGCTGCCCGGGTTGTGTGCACACGCGCGCGTGCATGTGCATGTGTGTGCCAGGTACATGTGTGTGCACGTGTATGCCAGGTACATGTGTGCATGCGTGTGTGCATGTGTGTGCACGTGCGTCAGGTACGTGTGTGCATGTGTCAGGTACGTGTGTGCGTGTGTGTGTGCATGTGTGCGCGTGTGCGCCGGGCTGCAGCCTTGGCAGACCTGGGGTCCCACCGTCGGAGGGACGAGGCCGGGTCCTGACCACGGCCGTTGTCACTTCACCCTCACTCTGGGGCCCCGGGACACTCCTCCCTCCCTCCGTGTCACCGGCACAGGTTGGCCGCCGGTTAGCAGCCGGGGAGGTGGCCTCAGGAGTGAATCTGTCCCTGAGAGGCCTCCTCCCCGAAGGCCCTGCCGGGCCCTGTCTGCCCCGCCCCCGCCTCCCCCCCCTCCCGCCCCGGGCTCAGCAGACCCCCCCACCCCCTCTGCTCGCCGTGGCCTTTCCTGGCCACTGTGTCCAGGCTGGCCTCCCCACTTGGTGACCCAGTGACCTGCCTTGTTTCTGTGCTGGTCACTCTCCGGCCCCCGTGTGTTCTCCGCTGTCCCCAGATCAGGCCCTCGCCTGGCGTGTCAGGCCCCGGTTCCACGTCTCCGGAAGGGCGCGTGGCTGGCCCTCGTGGAAATGCCGTCTCACCGGGCGGCCTGGCCGCAGAGAGCGTTCGGGGTTTGAAGCCCATGGCACTGAGGGCCCCGCCCCCTTCTTTGCCCCCGGAGTCGGCTGGACGCTGTGCTGGACCATAGCGAGGGGGCAGTCGGGTAGGAACGTTAGCCCTTCTGAGAGCCCGTGGTGTGGTGGGGCCCCGAGGGTCTGTGGGGGGGCGGCGTGCGGGACCTGGGCTCATGCACAGCGGAGTTGGGACCAGGAGTGCAGGCCACGGGCAGCGTGGGCCGGGCTGCCCTCGGCGCTCAGGGGACCGTTTCGGGGTGCCCTTGGGTGGTGGCTGCTGTCCCGGCCCCGCTCTTGTTTCCACTTGAAGTTCAGCAGAAGTGTGCAGGCCCCGGTTCGGCGGGACAAGTGGGCCCCACTGGCTGTGGGGGGCAGTGAGGTGAGCGGCAGGGGCCGGGGTGAGTGTGTGTGTGCCCTTAGCTGGGCACCTTTGCCGACATGGCCGCGCCTCCCAGGGCAGGAGGCAGCTTCAGGGCCCTTCTCTCCAGAGCGCCCCTTTCCTGCCAGCCTCGGGGTGCAGACGGAGCAGAGCCTGGTGGCCCCGTTTGGGCCTGTCCCTCCGGCTCACTGGCCTGCAGCCGGGCCCAGGGCGTGGGAAGCAGGCTGGGGTGGGGGGGGGGCTTGCACCTTCAAAGTGGCCCCTCCTTGTCTTGTGTGTCCCTGAGGACGAGGGCCCTCCCCCGAGTGGGGGGCAGTGGAGGGGGCTGGAGCTGGGTGGCGGGCAGACGGAGGGCAGCCACCCTCCCCGCGCTGCTGCGTTTGGAAACCAGCTGGTGACGTGGCTGGCGGTGTTGAAATTGGGGCTCGTGGGTTTCCCAACATCCTGCCGGCCCATCACAGGACTGGGTGTCCGGGCCCTGGGTGCCAGGCCCGGCCCAGCCTCTCTCTCTCGGATGCCCGGCTCCGTTTCCTTCCCCGCGGCTGCCCAGGGCAGGGCAGAGGCTGTGACGCCGGGGCAGGGTGACATGACTCCGGGCCCACGGACCCCTCGTGACCTGCCCGTGTGAGGGAGGTCAGGTGCTTTGGCGTGGAGGGCGGGATCGGAACCCAGGCCTGGGAGGGTGTGACGTTGCTGCCCGGAGGCCAAGGACTTCCTGCCAGCGTGGTGGGCAGATGCCAGTCAGGAGGCCGAAGGTGGCAGCCACGGTCCCGGCCCCTGCGCCCTCCAGGGCTGGGTCTCGTACTGGGCTGATCCCCCATCGAGAAGATGGAGGGAGGCGGGAGCTTAGGCAGCACTGGGTAGCGACCCTCTGCCTTGGCCAGCGTGGGGCCTGGCACCTGGACCACCTGCAGCGGGCACACTGTGTTTAGAGGAGGAAACCGGGGCCCAGAGAGGCCGAGGGGGGCTCACAGACAGGGCCAGGGTCCCGGTTGCTGGGTGGTGAAGGCCATTCCACAGGTCCTGCGGGCCAGGCTGGGAGGACAGGGACGGTGGGAAAGGACGTGTGGGCTCTGCCTCTCTGAGCTGTGTGACTTCAGGCAAGTAGCTGGGGCTCTCTGGTCACTGAGGGGAATTGGAGGCCTCTGTGTGGAGCTGGTGGAGGAGCTTCTGGAACCTGCTGTCTGGGCTAGGGGAGGCCCAGAGGGGCTCAGGACCCCTTCCCTGGGAGGGCTGCTGCAGACCCCAGCCCGGTCCCCACCTGGGTGGGGCCTGGGTTCTGGGAACTTGTGGCCACGCCCGCCGATGGCGCCTGCCTGCCGCCTGTCAGCAGGGGAGGGTCCTGGAGATGAGTCTCTTACGGATGAGGAAGCGGGAGCCCAGGAAGGGTGAGGGGCCGGGCCGGGGCCCTGAGCGGGAGGTGGAGCCGGGCCGGTGCAGGGGGGCGTCGGAACCCGCGCTCCGTAAGTGAGGCAGGGGTTTCGTGGCCGGCGGGAAGGAAGTGTGGGTTTCAGCCACGGTCTTCGCGCCTCCACCGGGACTGGGAATGACAGTGGGGGGCGGGGAGATGACCCCCAGAGTGCACCAGGAGCCGTGGTGGTTGCCTGCCGGCTGCGCAGCGCCACGCCTACTGTGCGCCGGGCACGGTGCTCGGCTTCCGCCACGTGGGTCGTTTTCCAGGTGAGGACACTGCAGCCAGACAGGCGGCGCTGTTTACCGTGGTCCTTGGCCGGGCGATGGGCTGGACCCCAGTCTCAGTGCCTCCTGCTGCCAGGGGTCCCCTTCATCTGCCTCCGCCCTCCCGGGCGCAGTGGCGTGGCGGCTGACCTCACGGTGGGCATGCAGAGAGGCCTGGCCTGTTGTCCCCCAGCTGTGTATGGCGTGTCCAGGTGTGGTTGGGGGGAATGTGGGAGTCTGCCGTGTTGTAGCTGGCGGGAGGTGAGTAGTGCCTCCTACAGGAAGCCCTCCTTGATGTATGCACCTGGGCAGAGTGCCTCCCCTCCTGCCCCGCTCCGCCTTCTGCTGCTGCATCACTGATGGGCCCTTTGGACTCCTGGGAAAGGCTGTCGGTCTGTCTCTGACGGGCGGGGTGTCACCTGCCTGTCCTTAGTGCCGAGGGCCGTTGGGGGGTAGGCGTCCCACTAGCAAGCACTCTGTGACATGGGAGACGGGGCCCTGTCCCCTTTCTGAGGACGAGGACATGTAGGCCAAATGGGGTTGAGTCAGATGCCTGTGGCCCCGCCCACCGTGAGTCATGCGGCCAGGAATCAACCCAGGTCTGCTGGCGGGGGGACCCCCTACACCTCCCCACCCATGGTCAGCACCTGTGGGGACAGATGCGGAAAGGCCAGCTTCGTGGCCGCTGACCCACCCCTCCTCGCCACTTCCTTCGTCTGGGACATCTCTCTTCAGAAGAGGAAATACAGGCTCAGAGAGGTTGTTTAACCTGCTTGTGATCGCACAGCTTGCTCGTGCCTTGGGGTCTCTTTGAAACCTGGTGCTTGCTCGGCTGGTTCTTAAGGACTGTGGTGAACCCCAGCTCTCCTACCCCCACCCACCCATCCATCCACTCAGTAAGCCTGCCTTTGGCACCTGCTGTGCGCCAGGCCCCAGGGATGCCCGATGGACCAGTTGTGGCTCCTCCCCTCAGGGTCCCCAGACCTTGGCAGCCTCCGACGGGCAGGCTGCGGGCACCTGCAGCGTGGCGAGTGCCCCCAGAGGGTGTGCAGTAGAAGAGGCCTGTGTCCTGGCTGGGGGTCAGGAGGGCTCCCTGGAGGAGGTGTTTAAACTGGGTTGGAGATGCTTATGGGAGTTTCTGGCCCAGGAACTGCATGTCCAAGCCTGGAGGTGAGGGAGCTGGTGTGTTCCTGGAAGTGACCCGGTTCCCAGGGCTGGGCTGGAGAGTGGGCAGGCCTGGGGCACGGGCAGCCTGCAGGGCGGGCGAGGCGGTGAGCGGGGGCGGCTGCCGTGGCCGGGGCTGGCCTGGGCACCCCAGGAGACCTTCCTGCCTGGAGTCTCAGCGGCTGCTGGGCACTGGGCTGGCGCAGTCGGGCTCTGGCCGTGGGCGAGCTCCGTGGAGGAGGCGGAGGGGCCCTCCTGGGGCTCTGGGCTCAGGCTGCCGGGGACGCTGCACGAAGCGGGTCCCGGGCGGGTGCAGGCTGCTCGCAGGCCCTGGCCCAGAGCAAACCGTTTCATCTCGGGGTCAGCCCAGGACCCTGTGGACGGGCTGCTGGGTCGGCCGGCTCAGCTTATCGCCCAGCACACAGCTCTGGCCCCCTGGGTGCCTTCCAGCTTGGGGTTGGGGGCGGTGGGGGGAGGGGAGTTGAAGGGCTCTGGGGTGGGTGGGTCTTAGAGGAATCGAGTCTGTGGTTGGCTTGGTGCGAGCTTTCCCCAGAGGGTCTGTGTACGCGGCGGATCTGGGAGACGCGGAGATTCTGTAAAACACCCACCCAAGGAGGAACCCCCAAATCACCCACCCTCAGCTCTGTTCCCAAAGCCAGACAGAAGTCAGCGCCAGCCCCGCGCCCCGCCCCAGCTCCTCCGAGGGCGGAGATAGCGCGCGACGCGGCTCTGACTTGTCTCTACACAAACCCACGCATTCGGTTTCCGTCGCTGTTGGGATCTCCCGTGGGAAGGACGGCCCCCTCTGTTGGGGGAGGAAGAGGTTGGCTCCTTGGTGGGACTGACCAGGCCTCCCGTGCCCCTGTTGTTAGTCCCCCCCCCGCCCCCTCCGCCCCCTTCCCCGGTGCCTCCCCCGCCCTCCCTGCTCCCTGAGCCCAGGCAGCCTTGGGCTCGCGGTCTGGCCTGTCCCTGACCAGCTGTGTGGCCTTGGGCTGGACGTGGTCTCAGCCTCAGCCCTGCACAGAGCGATGCTGCGGGGGGCTTGGAGGAGCCGGTCCGGGCGTCGCCCCGTCCAGCAGGGGCCGTCCCCGCGGGGCCTCGCCCTGCTCCTGACCTCAGCTGCCAGGTGCTCCTGGCGGGAGGGGCAGGGAGGGGCTGCGTCGGGACCAGGACTGTTGGGGCGCAGAACCCCAAACCCTCTGCTTGCGAGCTGGGACCACGGGAGCCAGCTGTCCGTTCCCAGGGCGGCAGGCGAGCTGGCAGTACGGCCCTCAGCCAGACAGGTCTTGGGGTCACCGACGGGCTGAGCTGGCTGCCGCCCTGCATGACCTTGAGCTGCCCCCAGCACGGGGTCACGGCGCGTCCTTGGGGCTGCCTGACCTGGGGGCAGGTGGGGCTGGGGCAGGTGTGGGTGGGGGTTGAGGCCCAGAGTGGGGCCTGTTCGGAGCTCCGTGCTTGGGGGCACCGTGTGCTCGCAGCCGCGCCATCTGTGCCCGTCGCCGGGGTCCTGCTGTCGCGTGGTCTCTTGGACTCACTGCATTGACCCTCGGGCGGCCGGTCCTCACACAGCCCATCCACGCGGCCGCCGTCTTGTCTGTCCTGCAAGGAGGCGGGACGCTGCTCTCCGTCACGTTCACTGGGAACCGCCCGGCCAACGCGCCGTGTAGGTCTGGCCTTGGTGGCCGGACTCATGCCCATGGCTGCTCTGGCGCACGGTGGCGGGGCTGGCACTGTCCGGGGGATCCAGGTTTCCCCCCTCCACACCTGCTTGTTCAATGCCCGGGGAGCCTGGCCCGCGCTGTGTGGGCGGCGGGACGAGCGCGGCGTGGTCTCCCCCAGCCCGCAGTGCCGTCTCCCCTGCGCGGGTTTTCGGGGAGCGAGGAGGACAGGAGGGGCGGCACCTTTATTGCGGGGCTCGATCCCGTCCTAAGGTTCTACGTGTGTGTTCACCCGTCACGGGCCCCTGCTGGCCAGACAAACATGTCCTGCCCCTTCGGGGCGGGCGGTGCCGGGAGCTGAGTGAGGGCCTGCCCCGTCGCCCTGAGGAGCTGAACACGTGCGGGGTGTCAGGGCCGGCGTGGGGCTGCGGGGGGCCCGGAGGCACCTGGCCGCCCTGGGGGTGCAGCCCACGGTCCTGGCCCCACGCTGTCCCCTGGACGGTGGGCAGGCGGCGGTGCGAAGGGTGGTGAGCGGCCAGCAGCACGCTCTGCAGGAAGCTGGCAGCCACTCCTTGTACTGGGCATGACCAGGGAGGGCAGAGGGTGCAGGCGAGGCCCTGAGTCCCCGGGGCCCAAGGTGCCAGCCGTTCGGTTCCGAGGCGCTGCTGCATTGTGCACAGGGTCCTGGCCCCCCCATCCGTTTTAACGCCTGCCTCCTGAGCAGACCATGCCATGGGTCCCCGAGGTGGAGGAGGGAGAGCGGTGGCCTGCCCTGTGGGGGAGGGGGCAGGGGAACGAGGATGCCTGCTGGCTTATCAGGGCTCTAGGGTGCCCTGGTCCCCATCCCCAGGGGCAGGTGTGAGGGGGGTTCTCTCTGCCCCCCAGACAGCGCAGGGCCATGGTTCACCGAGGTCGGTGGTGGGAGCCTCTGCCCCCCACCAGCTTGCTCTGCCCAGCGGCCGCTCCTGGGTGCCCAGACAGGCTGTGTGTCCGTCTGTGCCAGGAGTGCAGGGGGCTCCTGCCCGCGGGCGGCCCTCTGGCCACACACTCCCCGCGGGAGCTCCTGAGCTGAGCGCCGGCGAAAGCCAGGCTGCCCTTGGCTGTGACTTGGTTTTGTTTCCTTAAGTCAGATTGTCCTGCTCCATCCTGTGCCCGGAAGAGAGGCTGCTCTGGCGTTGGGCGGGGCCGAGTCCCCCCCTTCCCCGGGTGGGGGTGGGGCGGCCTGCGCGGGCCTCCGTCAGCAGATGTCCAGGCTGCCGGGTCACTCCTGCTGACACAGCTCCTGGGCCTGGGCCAGGCCCCCCCACACACACACACATCTGTGCGTGCTGTTCCCTTCCACCTGCTTGTCCTTGCAGTGCTCTTCCCGGTCCCTCGCCGGTGTGGGTGACCCTGCACCCGTCTCTCCTGCTCCCGTGGGGCCCCTGCTGTGGGGGACACATGACCCCGGGGGGTAGGGAGGGGTGAAGGGAGTGCAGGCTGTCCCGAGGCGGGCACTCAGCACACGGGGCCCCTGGGGGCTTCTGGGACTGGCCATCGGTGGGACCACAGGGTGGCGAGTGGGTGGGGGACGTCACTGCCCAGTGGCCTGGTGGCCCTTCTGTGTCGCAGGCCTGCTGTGAGCCGAGGCGTGGCTGCCCCGGGAGGCGTGTCCCACACTGACCACTGCCAGGGCCCTGCCCTCCTGCCCGTCGCCCCTCTTGGCCGCCCAGGTCCTTGGAGGTGACAAGACTTGCCCGCCGACAACGAGGCCTTGGGCCGCGCCTAAGCAGGGGCCCTGCGCCCCTCCTGGAGGTGGCCTCCTGAGTGGCCCAGGCAGAGCCCGAGACCCAGGTGCTTGTGGCCCGTACGGGACGGGCCCAATGACCTACCCGGCCCCGTAGGGTGCAGCCCAGCCTCCTGTGGGAGAGGCAGCGCCCAGGCCTGGGTTCGGAGGGCACGCCAGGGGCTGGTCTCTGGGCTGGGTGAGTCCAGGAGGGCCGGAGGCCTGGCCCCTGCCCACAGTGCTCCCTGGGCCCTGGGCCTCCGGGTGAGGCTGCAGCCCCGAAGGGGATCCTCTCCTAGGCCACTGCCAAGCACGGCCTCCTGGTCCCTCCTGGGAGCACCTCCTGACGCCAAGTGTGGCCAGCCCCGTGTGTTGGGACACCCGTTCCCAGGCCCGTCCTGCCGTCCGCTGGCATCAAGTCCGGGCAGGTGTGTGTGCAGGGCGGCTGCCCCAGGTGGGAGCCGGAGGCAGCGTGCCGGCCCCGTGAGTCACACCGATCCCGGAGCAGGGGTGGCAGGGGCCCTGCCGTGGCCGACATGCCGAGGCATGCTGCCGGCCGGGGCCTGGGAACCGCCGAGGCGCGGGAGAGCAGGAGGGGGCCAGCCCTCTGGGACCCGCCTCCCCCCAGGCTGTGCTGTGGACCCGCTGGGAGGCTGGGTGGCCAGGAGGAGCAGACGCTGCCCCAGGGCCCACCTTCAAGCCGGGAAAACCCGCTGGAAGGGAGGAGGGGAGGTGGGCAGGCAGATAGGATCTGAGTGCAGGCGCTGCGGGGGAGGTCCCTGGGCGTCCAGGGAGCAGGCGTGGCAGCGCAGGGAGCCTGGGGGTCGGTCTCCAGAGCTGCCTCGTGGCCAGGCCCTCCTGTGTGTGTCCCCAGGGCTCCGTCCCCAGCGCCTCGTCTCCCCAGGCCCCTCCTGCAGACCCTTTGCCGCTGGGCCTGGGGGTCAGCAGCCAGACCAAGGGCCTTCGCAGGGCCCTAGGGCCACCGGTCCCGGGTCAGGGGCCTTAGAGCCGGGGGCCCAGGGTGGACAGCAGCCCCTCCTCCTACCGAGGGCCGGCACCCCGCTGCCCCTCTGTGGCAGAGACAGCCAAGCCAGGAGGGGGCTGTGCGCAGGGCAGCCAGCACGGCCGGGCCGGCACAGCCTGTGTCCTGGGCCCAGCTTTTCAGGGAAAACGGACCTTCTGGAGGACAGGTGTGGGCTGGGCTGGTCCCGGAGGTCCTAGAGGGGGTGGAGCTGCTGGGGCAGGTCAGAGGCTGCAGAGGCTTTGGAGAGGGCATGGCGGGGGGACCTGCAGTCTGGGGTGATGGGCTCAGACTAAGGTAGCACCTAGGGCAGGGTGGTGGGGACCCCTTTCATGCCAAGAGCCATTTGGGTATTTACGACGTCATTCGTGCGCCGTACGAAACGACCAGTTTAAACATTAGGCTGCTACGTTTGGTCGAACACTTAATTAGCTCACCCCTAATGCCTTGGCAGGGCCAGACCACAGGATTTTGGCCCGTGGGCCGGATGTTCCCCACCCCTGACCTTTAGGGTGGGGGCCCTGCTTTTGAGGGCTGTTTTTTGGGGCGGGGTCTGGTCTGGACTTTTCTACTCTGGCAGGGGTAGTGAGGGCTTCCTGGAGGAGGTGTCTGTAGGAAGACCCACAGGGAATGACCGTGCCTGCTCTGAGGACCAGGGCGAGGGGCTGGGCAGGGCTGGACACGAGGCTTGTGTGGGACAGAATGCCCACCCACCGTGGCCCCGGGCCCTCAGGGAGCAGGGCTGGCCTTGCTGAGTGAGTGCGGGAGACCCCTGGGCTTATTTGGGGTTTTCCAAGCTAATGGTCAGCAGTCTTGGCGGGAGGCCCCCTGGGCCTGCCTGTCTTCGACTTCCTGATCCGGGCTTGGGGCGGGGGCTGGGGGTGACTTCGCCTCGGGTGAGCTCTGGCCCCCCTGGAGCTCTGCCCGTCTGCCGACTCGCAGTAGGGCAGTGGGCAGTGCCTCAGTCCTGGCCGCGCGCACAGTAGGTGCTCGTGAAGGGCTCCTTCCAGCTTGGGGCCGCTTAGGTGGACTCAAAGCAGTCCGCAGTGCCCGCTGTCGGGCGTGGCTGTCAGGGGGACCTCCCCGGGCCCCTCCTAACCCTGCCCCCGACCAGGCGTGTGGGAGCGGCTGGCCGGCCTCCGTGGGGACCTTGGTCTCTGCGGCCCTCCCCACCCTGCCAGGGTGTGAACGACGGAGGGGACAGCAGCGCTGGGGCCAGGGTGCCCGCCCGGGGGCAGGCGCCTCCCCCCACTGCTCGCCCCGCTGCTGCTCCTGCTGCCGGCAGGCTGCGCGGCCGCGTGTGCAGGAAGGAAGCGGAGGCTTGGGTGGTGTGTGCGTGTTTACTTTTGACTGGGCTCAGGGGCGCTGGCCAGGGCTGGGCGCCTTAATGGGAAGGGGGAGGCCTGGGGAGGTGAGGGGGCCTCGGTGGGGCGGGCGGGGGCTTCCTGGGGGCCAGGGGCTGGGTGCCCGGGCAGGTCCTGGGCAGCTGGTGGGGTGAGAGGCCTGAGACGGAGCAGAAGGCCTGCCGTCCCCCGGGGTGACCCGGCCGCCGCCTCACGTTGCTGGGCTGGGGAGGCGGAGCTGGGGCAGGGACTGGGCCCGAGCACCCCTGTGTTTGGAAGGAACAGCAGGTCTGTGGACTGAGCGGTGCGGGGGCGGGGCTTCCAGGTCACTGTCCACCCTCCCGTTCTGCAGGGGACGCTGTCTGGGCGGGCGCAGCCCCCTGGCGGGCAGGAGCGGGCGGCCTCCCTCTGTGCTCCCCTCCCGTTCCCGCCGTGTCAACGCTCCCGCCAACTCCCAGCTCGGCCCAGGGGCTGGGGAGCGAGGGACGGAGACCCCGGGCGTCGTCATCGTCCTTGCATGCTGGCTGGCCGGGCAGGGAGGTGCCCACGAGCTGGTCTGAGCCGGTCCCGCCCCGCTGCCCTCCCCACCCCCGCCTTTTCGCCCACCCAGAGGCGGCACATGCTGCTTGCCGTTCTGTCAGCTCCTGGCGCGTCCCTGGCGCTTGCCAAGGGCTTGAGCGCCTCTGGCTGGGCCTGCCCGGGCGGGGCCCATGGGTGAGACCCCTCCCCTCGGGGCAGGAGGCCCCAGGCCTTGCTCGGCTGGGACACGGGACGTGTGGCCACGTGGATGTCGGTTCTGTGCGTGGGGGGGGATGGTGGAGGCGGAGCGCCCAGTCCTATGAGAGCCCCCCACCAGGTGTCGGCACGCAGGGGGGCTGTGTGTCCAGGCTTCGCCACCCCGAGGCCGCCCAGCCAGTGGGGTAGACCCTGTGCCGTCACCTGGACTCGCTCTTCCGCCCCGATGGCCCCTGACAGGCAAGTGGAGGGGGGCGGGGGGGCCCAGAGGCTGGGTCTTTGCATCGTTGACGCACCACGTTGGGGTGGGACAAGATGACGTAGGACCTTCGGGGTTGGGGGTGCTGGGGGCCCGGGGGTGTTGTGAGCTGGTCAGGACCAGCCCTGGGCCTAGCACTGGCCCCGCCGAGGCAGGAGGTGGCCCCTGCGGTGCTGGGCTTGCCGCCGCCTGTGGGCTCAGGGTGAGCGGGGCTCCGGGCACTGCCCTCCCTGGTTGCTGACGATGGCAGGAGGGAGCTGCCGAGGGGTGAGGTTTGTTGGGCACAATGGCCTGACGCAGTGGGGTGAGGGCCAGGGGATCTCACGGGAGCCGCCCTGCCGCCTCGCCCCGGGAGAGCAGGCTGACAGGCCCAGCCCTCCGGCGGCCGAGGAGGATCTGGGGGTCACGGTTGACCACCAGCCACAGCTGAGTTAGCATGGCTGCCTTTCGGGAATAAAGCTGGGATCCTCACCCCGGGCAGGACCGCCCAGGCCCCTGTCCGTCAATGAGCTTCTCCAGGTGTGGTCCCGGGCGCCGAACCAGACGCGCCGGCAGCTGGGAGGCATGAGGGAGGGATCCCGGCCAACCCGGAGGAGGTGCAGCCGCCTCGGGACTGTCTGGCCAGGGTCTTGCTAAAACCAGGCCGCGCAGAGGTGGTTTGTGTCCTTAGGAAAACCCTGCTGCACTCGGCACAGAACCCACGCCGATCGATCAGCTCGGGAGGACGCACCACCTCCCCGCCCAGAGCGGCGTCCTGCCCCCTCTGCCCCCAGCGGACCCTGGGACTTCCTCCCCGCCTCGAACTTCACCCGAGTGGGTTCTGGTGTGTGGACCTTTACGAGCAGCTGGGGTGAGTGGGGTGCGAGGTCCCATAGCAAGTTGGGTTTCAGGTGAGGGGGTTGTGAGCAGAGGGGTGCCCTGCGGCCAGGGGGCGCTGGAGAGAGACCGAGGCAGGGCTGCCGCTGCCCTTCTGTGAGGGTCCTGCGGGCGGAGTGAGCCCCCTGCCCGCTGCACCGGTGCCCCCCACCCCCCCCGCCCGCTGCACCGGTGCCCCCCCCCCCCCCCGCCCGCTGCACCGGTGCCCCCCCCACCCCCGCCCGCTGCACCCCCCCCCCCCGCCCCCCGCCCACTGCACCGGTGCCCCCCACCCCCGCCCGCTGCACCGGTGCCCCCCCGCCCCCCGCCCACTGCACCGCTGCCCCATGGCCGGGCCGGGGCTGTCCTGGGCAGTGGGGTTCCAAGTGCTCAGAAGAACCTCGGCGCCACTCCCAGCGTTGGCCGTGGGCCGTGGGCTGTGCGTGCAGCCTGGGCAGGCGGCCCACAGGCTCCTGGGGTGGGGGTGGAGGACCCCCTGCTTGCCTGCCGGGGCCCCAGGGGCTGCAGGCTGTGTGCAGTGGCCCCCGCGCCCCCACTCCCTGGGCCTGCCGCTGGCTGATGGGCCACAAAAGACATCTGTGCCCGGAAGAATGACCCGTTGTGTGGCTGGAGGGCAGCCAGCGCTGGAAGGCCCCCCCTCCGCGCTTCCTGCAGAGCCCCTCCCCCCACACAGCCCCCTCCCCCCGCACAGCCCCCTCCCCCCACACAGGCCCCCTCCCCCCCCCTCCCCCCCCACCCCCCCACCCCCTCCTGCACAGCCCCCTCCCAAGCCCCCCCCCCCCCCCCCCCCCCCCCCCCAGCCCCCCCCCCCCCCCGCACCCCCCCCCCCCCCCGCACAGCCCCCCCCCCCCCCCCCCCCCCCCCCCCCCCCCCCCCCCCCCCCCACACAGCCCCCTCCCCCCCCCCACCCCCCCCCCCCCCACACAGCCCCCCCCCCCCCCCCCCACCCCCCCCCCCCCGCCACCCCCCCCCCCCCCCCCCCCCCCCCAGCACAGCCCCCCCCCCCCCCCCCCCCCCCCCCGCACCCCCCCCCTCCCCCCCAGCCCCCCCCCCCCCACCCCCCTCCCCCCACACAGCCCCCCCCCCCCCCAGCCCCCCCCCCCACCAGCCCCCCCCCCCCCCCCCCCCCCCCCTCCCCCCCCCCCCCCCCCCCCCCCCCCCCCCCCCCCCCCCCCCCCCCCCCCCCCCCCCCCCCCCCCAGCCCCCCCCCCCCCCCCCCCCCCCCCCCCCCCCCCCCCCCCCCCCCCCCCCCCCCCCCCCCCCCCCCCCCCCCCCCCCCCCCCCCCCCGCACAGCCCCCCCCCCCCCCCCCCCCCCCCCCCCCCCCCCCCCCCCCCCCCCCCCCCCCCCCCCCCCCACCCCCCCCCCCCCCCGCACCCCCCCCCCCCCCCCCCCAGCCCCCCCCCCCCCCCCCCCCCCCCCCCCCCCCCCCCCCCCCCCCCCCCCCCCCCCCCCCCCCCCCCCCCCCCCCCCCCCCCCCCCCCCCCCCCCCCCCCCCCCCCCCCCCCCCCCCCCCCCCCCCCCCCCCCCCCCCCCCCCCCCCCCCCCCCCCCCCCCCCCCCCCCCCCCCCCCCCCCCCCCGCCCCCCCCCCCCCCCGCACCCCCCCCCCCCCCCCCCCCCCCCCCCCCCCCCCCCCCCCCCCCCCCCCCCCCACCCCCCCCCCCCCCACAGCCCCCCCCCCCCCCCACCCCCCCCCCCCCCCCCCCCCCCCCCCCCCCCCCCCCCCCCCCCCCCCCCCCCCCCCCCCCCCCCCCCCCCCCCCCCCCCCCCCCCCCCCCCCCCCCCAGCCCCCCCCCCCCCCCCCCCCTCCCCCCCCCCCCCCCCCCCCCCCCCCCCCCCCCCCCCCCCCCCCCCCCCCCCCCCCCCCCCCCCCCCCCCCGCCAGCCCCCCCCCCCCCCCCCCCCCCGCCCCCCCCCCCCCCCCCGCCAGCCCCCCCCCCCCCCCCAGCCCCCCCCCCCCCCCCAGCCCCCCCCCCCCCCCGCCAGCCCCCCCCCCCCCCCCCCCCCCCCCCCCCCCCCCCCCCCCCCCAGCCCCCCCCTCCCCCCCCAGCCCCCCCCCCCCCCCCCCCCCCCCCCCCCCCCAGCCCCCCCCCCCCCCAGCCCCCCCCCCCCCCACAGCCCCCCCCCCCCCCCCGCACCCCCAGCCCCCGCACCCCCCCCACAGCCCCTCCCCCCCCCCCCCCCCAGCCCCCCCCCCCCCCCGCACAGCCCCCCCCCCCCCCCAGCACAGCCCCCTCCCCCCAGCACAGCCCTGCCTGTGGCCTATCCGGTCCTCTCAGCCCTGCCTCCCGGCTGCTGGCTCTGCTGGACCTGCCCTCTGCCCCTGCCCTCTGGGCTGGTGAGCTGGCTCCCACCCTGGACCCCCCCCCCACCTCCCACCCTGGACCCCGCCTCCCATCCTGGCCCCCCGCTCCCCCCACTGCTGGGCCTGCACCTTTGCTGTCCCTCCTGCAGGATGCTCCTGACTGGTGCTCAGGGCGCTATGCACAGAATGCCTCCTGCCGGGGGGTGTGGGGCGGCGGGGGGTGTGGGATGGCGGTGGCCGAGGGCATGCGACCTCCCATAGCGCCACTTGGGCTTCTCCCACGAGGGCATGCGACCCACCCCAGGCCAGGCCGAGACGAGCACAGTGCATGTAACGGCTGGGCGTCCCTGGGGCGCTGGCTGGCACTGTTGGGGGGCGTGCCCCCCACCCCAACTTCACGCCAGGTCACCCGACTTGCCCGCAGCCAGGCAGCTGGCCAGCATGGGGAGGATTTGAGCTCCGGTCCGCCCGCCGCCGGGACTGCCGTGGCTCAGATTGAGGAAACGAGCCGGTCCCTGTCCTTTTCCAAGAAGCGCGCCCCGGCCAATGGAGCTGCCTGTGGCCGCAGGTGTCTGTGAGGGGGCGGCCGGGCGGCGGGAAAGGGGAACTCAGCGCCGGGCAGCCCGAGCGCCACTCGTTCCTGACGAGCTCCCAGCGCCTGGGGAGCCGGCCTCCCGGCCTCCTTCCTCCCGGCGCCGCCACCGAGCCGCCACCCTGCATCGCCGCCGGAGGCTGCGGGACCCCGAGCCCACGGGCCGGGGGCCGATGGGGCCGTCGCCGTGGTGGGACCTCTCGCCCGCGCTCGCCATGCGGCTGCACCTCCTGGCCGCTCTTTCGGGAGGCGGCCTGGGCTGGCGGGCCGGCGACCGCAGGTGGCTGGCAGGTGAGGGCAGGGGTCTCGGGCGGCGTGGCCGGGCGGGTGCGGGTCTCGCCCACAGGTGTGGAGCTCACGGCGGGTCTGTCTGGGAGGCCAGGTGCTGGGCATGGACATCGCCTCACAGCACGCCTCCCGATGCCCGGTCATGGCTGCTGGACACGCACCCAGCGCCCAGCCGTGCCAGGGGCTTCATGCGTGTCCTAGTTCTCGCTCACGGCCGGCCCTGGCGTGGCATCCCCACGGTTCCGGTCGGGAGGGGGCTGGCTGCTCTCCTCTCCCTGCCTGACGCTCTGAGGAGGGCTCCTGGGTCTGCCTCTCCCCTTTCCAGGTGCGGAAACTGAGGCTGGGGTGGCGGGATGGTCTCCCTGGAGGGTGCCATGGACTCACCGTCCTCCTGGGCGCCGTGTCTGGAGCGTCAGAGGAGCTGTGGGGCCGGGGCTCCCTGGGGCAGGCGGAGGACGGACAGCCCGGAGCCTGTGGGCCCCTGGGCCTCGGCCCGGCTCCCTGGGGCGGGGGTGGGGTGTGGGGGAGGGGGTGGCGGAGGCCTGCGTGCGGGTGGTGAGAGCTGGTCCTGGGATAACCCTGTGGTGCGGGAGTGAGGGCTCCAGCCACATGACCGTCCCCCGGATTGGTTTGTCCAGCCCTTCACACCTAGGCCCCTGGCCGGCATCTCCGCGGAGGGCCCACGGCCCGGCTCCCTCGCGCCGTGTGGACGGGGTGGACGCCGTGCGGGGCTGCACCGTGTCTCTGGGAACCTCCTGGCTGTGGAGCTGGAACCTGAAATAAGAGAACAGGCACCAGCCAGCGCCGTGCCATCCTGACGGGCCGGGGTGCCCACGACACCCCCTCCGGGCTTCCCGCTCTGCGGGTCAGGGATGAGGGACAGGCCCCCAGGTGTGTGGCCCCCACACTGTCCTGCGGCCAGCCCGGCGGGTGGGGACCTGGGCCTGCGCTGGGCTTCTCGGCGCAATTCCGCCGTCGGCGCTCTGCTGTCAGGCCAGTGACCGCCAGGCTCGCCCAGGTCCTGGGCCGTGAGCACGAGGTCTCTCCCAGGCTGGGCTGGGGCTCGGTCCTCCTGTTGTGGGGGTGTTGGAGGGGTTCGGGTTCCCATCCCTCCGGGAGCTCCTCCTTGTGGGCGAGAACCTCACACGAGTGCCCCGTCTCCCTGCCACCGGGACCCTGACAGGACACGGCAGCTCCTGGCTTGGGTGTCCTTGTCTGTGAAATGGGCGCAGAAAGAAATTTCCGGGCCAGGCTCTCAGCGTGACAGAGGGTTGCGATCCTGTGCTTTTACCCAGAGACACGCTGGGCTGTCAGGCCCTGCTGTGTGTGTGTCTGTGTGTGTGTGGAGTGGGGTCCTGGGCCCTTGGCGGCTGGGCCATACCCCCGGGTCCTGCAGACGTGCTGCCTGCCTCACTTGCAGGTGACCTGGGACGGTGGCTCCGGCCTCGTGCAGGAGGCCAGTGCCTGGACGCACCCCTGCCTGCTGGCTGCTTGACCTTGGGTGTGCCCGTGGCCTCTGCCTGCCACCTCTTTCCAGCTTATTCTCTGGGAAATGGCCCAGCGCAGCTTGTTAGCGTCGTGTATGAACTCAGGTCGCCAGCCACGAGCAGGTGTCTGCTGTGAGTCCCACGTGTGGCATCGGCACGTGAGGAGTTCTCGCTGACCCCGGGTCTATGTGCGCCGGCTCCTCTGCCTGGCCAGCTCTGCTGGGTGAGGGAGTGGCGCCCGATGGAGTGAGGGGTACGCGCTGTCCTGTCGATGGCGGCCCAGGTGACAGCCGAGTGCTCGCGGGCCAGGTGCTCAGGGTTCCCCAGGCGTCTGGCGGGCTGTGTGTCCCCGGAGGGACCGAATCTCGCACTCGGGGGGCTGCTGCTCGCCGGACTGCGTGTGGGTCAGGAACTGGGTTTGCAGACCTGAAGGCATGTTTCTGGGTCCCACTCCTCTCCGTCCTATGCCAAAGGGCCCCCCACTCTCCGGAGGGTCTGAGAGCTGGGGGCTTTTGTTGGGCTTGCTCCCCAGGCTCTGTGCTGCCTGCCCCCAGGGAGGTGGCCCTGCCACGGGGGTCACTCATTGGTCGCTTGACTGGCCCGGGGCGAATGCCCCCAGCCCTGCCCCATCCCTTGTGCCTGGGCATTCAGATAGCAGCCAGCAATGAAAGGTGTTCCCGCGCCCTCCCCACGTGGGCCCTGGCCTTAGCCACCCCCAGGGTTCTGGTGGGACCCGGACAGATGGACGGTGACAAGGCCGAGAGGGTCAGGACGGGGCGCTGGCAGGGACTGCAGGGCGGAGGCGCCTACCCAGGCAGCCAGAGCAGGGGGCCAGGCGGCAGGGGAGGGCCCTGGCTCGGCCTCGGGCAGGTCAGGGCTTTGGGGTTTGGGGTGCAGGTGGGAGCGGTGGGAGGTCCTGGCAGTGACCGAGGAGGCAGTGGCCGTCCTGCTAAGTGCCCGTGGAGGGCTGGCCGTGGGTGGGCGGGCTGAGCTGGCTGTGGGCACCCCCGGGGCATGCTGCCTGGCCCTCCTGGGGTCTCAGTCTGCCCGTCCCCTTCCGCCTGAGGCCCTGTGGGCTGGATGGCTCGCTGGGTGCTGCCATGGTGCCCCCTGCAGCCCCATCCCGGGTCCTGGGGCACCCGCACCTCACCTGCCCACCTCATGTCTTCGGAGTCAGCGGCTGGTTCCCTCTGCTGTCACGGCATCCGGAGACGTGCCCCTTGACCGCCACCCCCAGCTGGGTCAGGAGTGAGGCTTTGGGTTGGAGACTTGGGGACGCGGTTCGATGTCCCGTGAGGATGGGGATGGAGGTTCTGGGTCCGAGGGTGCACCCCCGGCGCCTGGGCCTTCGTCTCCTCAGTGCAGAGTGCAGTCCATCCATCCGCCTGCCCTGTGCCTGCCAGGGACCCCGAGGGGGCGGGGAGGGCAGAGCCTGGCACAGCAGGTCCCCAGGGTGGCTGGGTGGGAGGTGGGGAGTTGATCCTGTCACGTGGCCCAGCAGTGAGGGCTCGGCTGGCCTGCGGGGGCCGGGGTCTCAGTGCAGGCCCCAGGGCTCTCAGTGGGTGGGGGTGACAGGCAGGTTGGGTGCAGTAGGCTGGGTGGATGGGAGGTGGGTGCCGCTGTGCTGGCCCAGGTGAGCCCCCGCGCAGGCCCGCCCCTGTGAGGAGGCGCCAGGCCCGTGGCGCTGGGGAAGCCCCTGTCGGCGGGCAGACCTCCGTTCTCGGTCTGTCTCACGGGTGAGGCCCTGTCTCCCTCCTGCAGAGGCCCCGTCAGCCCGGCCCCCGCACATGACGGGCTGAGTCAGTGCCCGTGGGCGAGCCTGCCTCTGCCAGGGAGGGTGCCGTGGGCCCAGGGCCCACGCACTGGGCATCGGGGGTCTCGGGAAGCCCTCCGCGAACCTGTGGGAGCAGAGCAGCTCCCCTGCCCTCTGTGGACGCCTGGCGGGGCCCTGCCCCCCACCGCGTGGCCCCGGGTGAGCACGGCCTGGCGGCTCTGAGCGCCATGTGCTTGTCCTCCAAGCGGCCATCTCCGCAGGCAGCGGGAGGGCGCGGGGTCCCGGGAGGAGCCAGCCATGCTGGGCCCACGGGAGCTGCGCCCCGAGCGTCCCCCTCCCTGGCCGTTCCAGGATGTGACTGGCCGCCGCCTGGCGTCGCCTCCCGAGCCCCCGCTCCTCTGCAGGTGGCTGGGGCGCGGCCGAGCTGTGGCCGTGTCTGCGAGCTGCTCCCGAGCCGCAGGGGATGCGCTGAAAACGAGGAGAGAGAAACAGCTGCCGGGGCGAGAACACGGGCGTTCCACGACAGCCGCGGGCGGGCGGCGGCCCGGCCGGGGAGCAGGCGGCTCAAAGCGAAAGGAGAATCGTCTCTTTTCCTGTTAAAGAGAAACCGCCCCAGCCAGCCGCAGGCCGGGCCCCTGGCTGCTGTGGGAGCGGCGGGGTTTCACCAGGAATTCCCCCTTCGCCCACCCTCCTGCACCGTCGGGGCAGGCGCCCGGGGGTGCGGGGCAGAGCAGGGGACCTGCTTGGAGGGGAGGCCGCTGCGCCAGGAACCCTGCGGGCCTCAGAGGTGAGCGTGCTCCCAGCTCCCTGCGCTCTGTGTCCCCTCGCCGGGCACCGCCGCTGGGCACCGCCGCCGGCCGCTACCTGCCCGCTCTCCCTGGCCGGGCACGGGGTTCTCTGTAAGGCGCCGTGTGTTGGGAGCAGCAGGCAGAATGCTGGCGGCTCCTGCTCTGGCTTGGGAATCGCCTCTGCCTCCCCGAGCCCCTCGGCTCACCTGCGGGACGGACAGAGCTGTAACGAGCGTCAGCGTGGTGCGCACGTGTAGACACGTCATAGGGCTGCTACTTAGACGTGTCCCGTGTCGGAGTCTCTGTCCTCGGGGAGACGCACAGCCCAGGGCGGTGCGGGCCCCTGTGCACAGCGTCTCCCCTCGGCGAGGCCGGGCTGTGACGGCATTACGCAGCTCAATCTCAGCGGCCTCCCTGCTCTGCGCCTGCCCCTGAGCCACCCGTGCTTGCACCTGTGCCTCCTCCCCGGGTCCCCGCAGGCCTGGGGCTGACTGCCCCTGCCCCACCGCAGCCCGTGTTACGCCACTGAGCAGGGGGCCTGGGCCAGCTGCCCGGCAGCAGACCGGGGTGTCCGCCGGCTGCACCCCGGGGAGGGAAGGGTTGGGGTCTGGCCAGTGTGTGTGCTGTCCTGCGCGCCCCCCCTTCCCCCCAGCACGTTCCCTAAGCTGTGAGGAGCTGGGGCGTGGATGTGGCTTTGGAGCAGGTTCCTCACCTGTCCCGTGGTGGTTTAGGCAGAGCCCCCCAGCTTCAGTGTGCCGCCAGCTGGGTGGGGGGTGGCAGCATCCACTGAGAATTGAGGGGAAGGTGATGCCGATGCATTTGGTTGACTGTGGCTGGGCCTGGTGTGAAGGCTGTGGCCACAGCCCCCGGGACCGTGGGCTTCCGTAGGGTGGGCACAGGGTTGGGGCAGCTTCCTGCCAAGGCCCTAGTGCCCAGTGTGTTGGCTCCATCACTCCTTGGCTCTTTGCCGAACACCTTCCAAGCCCAGGCCCCGGATGACTGGTCACAGGTGGCCCCTCCTGGCCACACCTTCCTCCTGGCTGGGCACCCCGCTTCCCCCACAGCACTGGGCTCCAGCCGCACCTGCCGCCACTGGGCCCAACCACAGTGCCCAGGTTGTATGAGTGGCTGAGCGAGGGCGGCCGCTACCCTGGGCACCACTTTCTCTTCCTCCCCCTGCCCCTCACCAGCCCAGGCCTGCTCAGTATCCCCATCAGTTTCCCTGGGTCTCATCCTTTTGTCGTGCAGTGGGCAGGGCAAGGGGTTGCTCAGATGATGACAATGGTGATGATGGTGGTGATGGTGATGGTGATGGTGATGAAGGTGATGGTGATGATGGTGATGGTAAAGGTGATGATGATGGTGATGGTGATGGTGAAGGTGAAGGTGATGATGGTGAAGGTGAAGGTGATGATGGTGAAGGTGATGGTGATGGTGAAGGTTGGTGATAGTGGTGAAGGTGAAGGTGGTGATGGTGATGGTGAAGGTGGTGGTGATGATGGTGATGGTGAAGGTGATGATGGTGAAAGTGGTGGTGATGATGGTGACGGTGAAGGTGATGGTGATGGTGATGGTGAAGGTGGTGGTGATGATGGTGATGGTGAAGGTGATGGTGATGGTGAAGGTGATGATGATGATGATGGTGATGGTGATGGTGAAGGTGAAGGTGATGATGGTGAAGGTGAAGGTGATGATGGTGAATGTGAAGGTGATGATAGTGAAGGTGATGGTGATGGTGAAGGTGATGATGATGGTGATGGTGATGGTGAAAGTGATGATGGTGAAGGTGGTGGTGATGATGGTGATGGTGAAGGTGATGATGATGGTGATGGTGATGGTGAAGGTGAAGGTGAAGGTGATGATGATGATGGTGCAGACGTGTTTGTTGGGGGCTCACTGGATGCCGGTGCAGCCATCTTCCTGCCCTGAGCTCTATCATGGAGCGTATTTCCCTGGTTGGACCCTTTGGGGCTTGGTGGGGCCTGGCACCATGAGGAGCATCCCAGGTGTGTGCCCGCTGCCCTGGGGAGTGAGGTCGGTTAGGACGGAAGGACTTTGGGTTGGTGCCCCAGGCTGGGACCTGGAGGTCCTGGAGGCCCCGGGGGAGGGCTCTGGGTGAAGGTCCTGCCTTGTGATCTGGTTTCCTTGAGTTGGGGTCCAGCCACCTGACCCGTCGTTGCTGCGGCATGCTCTCCTTGATCAGGGACCACAGGCCTCGGGTAGGACCCCAGGCCCCTCGCCTTCACTTTACCCCCTCGTTTCCCTCATTTCCCAGGCTCTGGCCTGGAGCCAGCCCCTGACCCTGTATTGGGGGCCGATTCCAAGGGGAGCTGGACGGGGTCCCTGCCATCCAGGCCCCGGTGTAGGGGGCAGAGGGCTGAGAGCTGGGCCCCAGGGGAGCGAGTCCACTGCGCGCTGCTCCTGGGGTCGGGACAGAGAGCTACGGCCCTGCTTTCCTGATGGGGCGGCGGCTGAGGACGCAGAGCCGGGCCTGGCATTCCCGAGTCCTCGAGGTCTGTGCGCCACCGGAGCCTGGGGACCTGGGCCCATGGAGGCAGTGGCCAGCCTGCCCAGCGGGTCACTCCAGGCCTGGATGCTGGAGGCCTTCAGTGAGCACCCGCCCCTTCTCAAGCCCTGGGCAGGGCCGTGGTCGGCTTGGTTCTGCAGCCCCCGGTCACTTTGGACCCCGTGTGACCTTGGGGCTGGCATGGCGGTGGTCAGCACGTCCTGCCTGTCCTTTGGTGTCCAGCTCCTTCTTGGCCCCTGGGCACCCCGTCTGGGCATGGGCCTGGGGGGCAGGTGGAAGCAGCATTTGGAGAAGCGAGCAGTGGTCTCCAGGAGCAGGTAGAGGGTGAGCCCTGTTCGGTGTCCAGGGGCTGAAATTCCTTACGGCCACTTCCTGTGGCCGGTGGGGCAGGGATGAAGGAGATGCATGTGTTGGTTCACTGGGCGCCGCCTCCCCCTCCCCCCTCCCCCTCCCCCCCTCCTCCCTCTCCCCCTCCTCCTCCCCCTCTCTCCTTTTTTCTCCCTCCTCTTTTTTCTCTCCTCCTTCCTCCCTCCTCTCTCCTCCCTCCTCCCTTCTCTCTCCTCCCTCCTCTAGGGCCTGGGTGCGTCTGGGCCAGCCCGGACTCCCATATGGAGTGGGGCCTGAGTTTTGGCCCCTGCCAGCTGACCGATTTGCTGGGCCTGGCCGAGGGAGGTGCCTGGGTCCCTTCTGGCCAGTTGGGGGCCTCTTCCTAGGGGCCCTGTGGCTGCCTGATTGCACCCCTCTGACCCTACTCGAAGGCCCAGGCTCTGGAAGGCAGGCTGGGGTGTCTCCTGGTCACCTAGAGGGCACCGCTGACTGGGGCTGAGATTGGGGGGCTGGGGCCATTGGCTGGGCAAAGGGCAAGGTGACCGCAGAGGAGCTGAAATTTCAGCCTGAGCACTCGAGCCGTAAACTGACCCGGCTGAGGCCGGGCGTGAGCCCTGCTCCTGGGGTCGGAGGGCCAGGCCCCCGAGCTGACCCGCCTTCTGCAGGGAGGCCGGAGCTGGCACCGGCGGTGTGAGTCCACCCTGCCAGGCCCTGCCCGCAGCCTCTGCTCTTGGCATTCCTGCTTACAGCCGGGACCCCTGGCGGAGCCCCCTGGCACCAGGGCCAGCACCGCCGGGGACATGCCTGCCGGCCTCAGTTCCTGAGGGCCCCCCTGTTCCAACCACCCCCGGCTTCCCCCAAACCCCGACGCGCCGTGGTCCCACCGCAGTCCCCGCCGGGCAGCCACTTCTCCTCTGGGTGGCAGGGGAAGCAGCCCTTCCGGAAGCGGGGCGGGCTGGCGGTGGGCGTCCTCACTGCAGGGTTTCCGTTCTGGGGGCGCGCCAGGCAGGGGCACAGAGATGCAGAGGTGGGGCGGATGCTTATGTTCCAGCCTGTCCTTGTCTTGTTGGCTGCTGGCTCTCCGAGAGGGCCTTTCTTACCCTTTGTGCCCATCTCCCCTCCTGGGCACCCCTTCCTGGGCACCCCCTCCTACTCCATGCCCCTCCTGGACGCTCCTGGCCCACTCCAGCCCCGTGGGACCCTCCCCTGCGCCTTGGTGTGGACCCGGCCGGCCCTGCCCGCCTGGGCTCCCTGCCCGCTGGGCTCTGCTTGGACCTGCTGCCCTCATTGCTTCTGCAAACTCAGAAGGGCCTAGGGGGACCTGAGGTCCCCTTTCCAAGAACTAGGGGTTCCCTGCCTGCCGGGAGGGGCTGAGTCTGGGGCTCCCCCCCAGCAACACGTGGCTGGCATTTCCTGCCACCTCCCACCTCCCCCGCCTGCCAGGCAGAGGCAGGAAGGGAGGTGGTGGGGGTTCCCCGGCTTCCTGCTGCGGGGTCCCGGCGGGTCCTGGGGGGCGTGCTGGGGGAGCCTGTACAGCTCAGGAATTGGGTCCGTTGGGACATCCCGTCCCTCTCCCAGGGGCCTGCGGGCTGCCTGATGGGCAGTTCCCGAGGTGGTTGTAGTTCTGCTGGCAGACACCCGTCGCGGGGAACTCGCCACCTCCAAGCGGCCGTTCTGTCGGTCACCGTGAGGACATTCTACACTCCAGCTTACTAAGTGCGACCTTCACCCTCACCCTCACCCTCACCCTCAGCCCGGCGCTGCCCTGAGCCTGCCGAGCGCCGGCCACTCGCCATTCCCTCTGCTTTTCGGCTTCCGCTCTGGCCTCTGGGTATTTTGCATTTTAGAGTCAGTTTTGTGGCCTCAACTACTTTTTGTGCCAAGAGATCTGTCTACCACCTCTTCCATGCTGCCTTCCCGGATTGACCCCGGCAGCTCTGTGAGGTCCCTTTGCTGGCTTCGGGGTTGCCAGGGCGTCCCTTCTGTCTGGACAGGGCCTGTGTCTTTCTGGAGGCCCCTTGAGTTCCCAGCCTCCTCCCCCGCGTCCCACTGATGCTGATGGTCTCAGTCCCACCGATGCTGATGCAGATGGGGTGTAAGGGGGTGAGGTGCTGGGGTTTGGGGCCTGGTGAGGCCCAGGTGCTGAGGTCCCAGATGTGGCCATTGGGTTTTGTCCTTCGTCAGAGGCCCCCGGGCGCCCCTCGGGTGGTGGGCTGGGTCCGGGGCTCTGAGCCTGGGCTCCTTCAGCTGCGGAGCAGAGGATCAGATAAGCCTGTGGTGACGAGTCCCTGTGAGTCCCAAGTAGGACTTTTTCAGAAGAACCTTATCGCCTCATCGCTGCCGCTTATCAGTGGGTGGGGACAGCAGTAGCGGGAGGAGGCGGAGGAGGCGGGGCCGCGGCTCGAGGGGTGCAGGGCCCTGCCGCAGCGGCTGCTGGGGCGCTTTGGCCTTTTCTTCCTGACATTCCTTTCCTGGCCAGAGTGTGTCTCTGCAGAAGACTCCAGAAAACACACCCGGCCATTGTCACCCAGCCTCCCAGCGTGTCGTGTCTGTGTGGCCGTCTGTAAACAGGAAGGCCACGTGGGGCCTGGGCCAGCCATCCTGCACGGCAGGCATGTGGGGCCCCGGGGGCTCACACAGTCTGTTTGGGGTAATGGCTGCAGCTTTGACCCTGGGGTGCACAGGATGGGGGCGCGCCTGAGGAGCCAGGCCCCCTCACGTGGGGATGGGCTGCACCCAGAGGCCAAGGCTCCTTCCCGCGTCCCCCTCCTCCCTGAGCCGCTCCTGCGCTCTCTCTCCTCGCCCGCCCAGCCTCCCTCCCCTCACTGGCTCCCCTTCTCAGGGCTCTGACTTGGGCTGGCTGCTGTGGTGCCTGGGGGGCTGGGGGAGCTTTGGGGTGCAGCCTGGCAGTTGCCTCCCTCCCTCCTTCCTTCCGGCCAAGCTTTCTCCTGCATCTCCCTCCCCTTCCTGCCCCGGAGCAGCAAACAAACAAGACGCAGCTCAGGCCCGGCCTGCTCAGCTGCCACGGTCCCTGCAGACGTGTGACCGGCCAGCAGCCCCCCTGGTTCAGGGACCTCAGTCCCCGCCCCCGGACTCCCTGCGGAGGGTGGAGAGGGCGGGGCAGCTGCGAGAATCCAGGCATGACCTCGCCCTCTTGGCCCATCTCAGTCACAGGCTGGGAAGGAAGATGGGCGTCTCCCTCAGGGCAGCCAGGCCCACTGGCTTCTGGGATTGGGCACCCTCCCCCCCCCCACCCCGCCATGGCCAGCCTTTCCGCAGACACCCCAGTGGTCGCCTTTGCCTCAGCGTGGGCTCTGGTGATGTAGGCAACACGCATCTACCTTCCCTTTCTCTCGCACCTGGACGCCAGCAGGCCCGTGCGGCCCTTGACGGGGAGGGCCGGCCCTGGCCAGCCCGCGGCCTCTGCAGAGCCCTGCCTGTCCGCCGGCGGAAACGGGCTTGGCCGGGGTCGGAGCTGGCTCAGGGCTCCTGGCCGGGGTGCGTGCGGGCAGGGAGGCGGGCACTCCGGGGTCCCAGCAGCGGCCTGGGGCACACGGTGGTGCCGCCCAGGGCGGCTGTAGACTTCTGGGAGTGTGCCTCCCCAGGGCCTCGGCTTCCTGGTCTGTCACGGGGCGGTCGGTCGGGGCTATGCAGGTGCTTCAGGGTCACGTGCCTGCCCGCCGGGGCAGCCGGGAGGCCTCGGGCCACACGAGGGCCGGGGAGCGGATGGCGAACAGGCGGCCCCTCGGCGCCCCCTGCCATCGCCGGGGCTTCCTCACGCTTCTGTGTCCCAGTTCAGTGAGGGGCTTCCTCCCGGTTCTGTGCCCGGCGAGGGTTCCCGCGGGCAGAGAGCCCCTCGCGGGTGGAGGCAGGTGCCCCAGGCAGGCCCCGCCTCCCCTACCCCCCCCACCGGCTGGAAAGTGAACTTCTCGGAGGGGAAGCGGGAGGAAGTGCCGGCAGGCGGGGCTGCGGGGTGGAAACTGGCAAATACTCCCGAGGACGGTCTGGCGGGGCCTCGGAGCCTCTGGTTCCCGCGGGACCACCCGCTCGAGGGTGCCCCGGAGGAGGGCCTGGGCCTTGGGCTGGTTGGGGGTGGCGTCCTGAAGCGTGACGCTGCGTGTCCCCTCGGCGACCGATGGGGAGGAGGGGGCCGGGGGATGAGGCGTGCGCAGCGATTCTTCCCGCTCTGGGCCCCGTGATGCTCTGAGGTTCAGGGAGTCGAAGTCGTCCCGGGTGTCGAGGGGCTGCCTGGCTGTTGAGGGCGGAGGAGCTGGGGGGGTGCCCTGACGAGGGTGTGGGGACGGGACTCCCCATTGTGCCATGGCCCCTGGGCTTCTCAGAAGCGTGGTCGCTGCCTGCCGGCCGGGTTGTGGGAAGGCTGAGGCCCAGAGCGGGGCGTGGCTGGCCGGGGCATCCTGCGGGCTCCAGCGGCTCCTGCTCAGGCCCCGGGCGGGCGGGGATTCACCACCTGAGCGCCGGCTGCGTCTCCTGCTGCCCAGCTCTCGGGGGAGGGGGGGCCGGGTGGGAGGCCGACCGGGCACTGGTTGCGTGTTGAAATCCCTGAGATGAAAGGCGGGTGTGGGAGGTCCTGCTTCTCCCGTCCCTGTGGCTGCCCGGCTCCAGGCCTGGCACACAGCTGGGCCCCTCCGAGCCGCCACCCCCAGGCCTGGCCCGCGGGGCCCTAGGAGTCAGGTCCTGGTGGTCTGGTGTGGCCTGAGCAGGCCCAGGCCATGGATTGGGGAGCAGCTGGCCCCCGGCGCTGGCCGTGCCTGGCCAAGGCAGGTGTGGAACACAGATCCTCCTTCCCGCTGTGAAATGGGGTGATGGCAGCCCCCCACCTCCGCCTCCGCCTCCCTTCAGGCATTCGTCTGCTCTGGGCAGGGCGTTGGTTCTGCTCTCAGGGGGCTCTGTCTCCCCAGGACAGCCTGCAGTTTGACCCCTGAGTACACGGGAGAGGGGCTGGCTCTCCGGCTCCCGGGCATGCTGGGTGGATAGGCCTGGGGCGCTGAGGGTTCGAGTGGCAGCCATCTGGCCTCCTTGCTGGACAGGAACCCCGGAGCACCCTGCCGGGGCTGCCAGCGTCTCGTCCTGCATCTGCCCGGGGCCCCTGAGCCCGAAGGCCGAGCCAGGCCGGGCGGTGCCTTGGAGGGAGCGCGCCCCTTTGCCCGGTCTGTCCCGCCTGTGTCGTTGGGAATTGGGGTGGAGGGGATGGACGCCCGGCCTGCTCTCCTCCGTGGTCCCGGCCGGGTCGCAGGCCGTCGGGGTCCTGACCGCCTCCTGTGCTTCTTGTCTTGCAGACTTCTCCACCCAGGTGAACAACTCCCCCCTCAGCTCGCCCACGGGGCGGGGCTCCATGGCTGCCCCCTCGCTGCACCCCTCGCTGGGGCCCGGCCTCGGCGCCCCGCTCGGCTCCCCGGGACAGCTGCACTCGCCCATCAGCACGCTGAGCTCCCCCATCAACGGCATGGGCCCGCCCTTCTCCGTCATCAGCTCCCCCATGGGCCCCCACTCCATGTCCGTGCCCACCACGCCCACGCTGGGCTTTGGCACCGGCAGCCCGCAGGTAAGTGGGGGCAGGGCCACTGCGGGACCTCGGTGGCAGCACGTGGCCCCAGGGCAGGTGCTGTCATGGCCCCCCTCATCTCTGGGAAGCGGAGCCTCAGAGAGGCGGCCTCGGCCTGGGTTCGAGCCTGGGTCTGGCTGACCTTTGAGCCGTGGCCCTCAGAGGTCACCACTCCAGCAGGGCCCCCTCCTGTCGGGGTGCTCTGCTCGTGTGGCTTGGAGCTCTGCAGGGTGGGGAGTGCGTGTTCTCAGGCTGCACCCCACCTCCCCAGGCCCACGTCCTCTCAGCGGCCCCTTCTTGGGCCTGTCCTTCCCCTCCCATCTCTGCTCATCCCAGGCCCTGTGGCCTCAGTACCCCCGCCCAGACCCCGCCGGGCAGACGTGTCCGGGTGCAGCAGACGCATCCCTGCTGAGGTGCCCGGGCTCGGGCCCGCCTGGCCCCCGCTCACGGCCCGGCTGCTGGGCCTGTCTAGCCGGGCACGGCAGAGAAGCTCGCTGGCTTTCCCGGGGCGACCTTGTCATCCCTCTGCACCCGGGGCTGGGGTCAGCGCAGGGTCCCATGCCCGCAGGTGCCCTGGCCTTCCAGAAGCCGCAGAGGCCGAGGGATGGAGGAGGGCGCCTGACCACCTTCCTGGCTGTTTTGCATGTAGCCACCGCCCCCTTCTTGCTGGCTGCGGGCACACAGAAGGGCAGCCGAGACTGCAGCCCGGCACTGGGGTGCCTACGCCCTCAGAGCCCCGCCAGCTTGGTGCTCGCAGACCTGCTGCCCGGCCTGGCACCCCGGGGCTGTGCACGGGGGGAGCCTGCAGTGGGCTGTGCAGGGGCGGGGCCTAGGGTGCCTGCAGACCTCGGTGCGTGGAGGCCCGGAGCCCCCACCCCAGGTCTGCCATGGGCGAGGGCCTCCCGGCGGCCAGTGGCGGTGGGGGGCTGCGTGCGATCGGGAGGAAGGGCGTGGTGTAGGGGAGAGGCTGGGAGGGATGAGCAGGGGCCCTGGGGCGTGGGCGAGGTTATTTGAGTAAGTCCCATCGGCTCCGGCGGGAACTGAAATAAAGGCCGAGGATATGAAAGGGGAAACGAGGGGGACCGCGCCCTGGCCGCACCGGGGAGTCTTCAGGCTCTGGGCCCCGCAGGAGACGGGGTGGAGTGGGTGAGGGGCTTTGGGGCCCGTGTGTGGGGGGATGGGTGGCAGAGCAGGGTCCTGGGCTGCGGGAGCCATGACCCAGCCCGAGGCCTGGCAGCGTGGCCCGAGAAGGGGAAGGAGGACCGCTGCCCGAGGACCTCCCGTGGCCGGTGGGACTGCCTCGCAGTTGAGATAAAAAGCAGAGTGGGCCCGGCCGGCGGGGCTCAGCGGTTGAGCACTGACCTATGAACCACTGGTCAGGGTTCGATTCCGGTCAGGGCACAGGCTCGGGTTTCGGGCTCCATATCCAGTGGGGGGGGCGTGCGGGAGGCAGCTGATCAGTGATTCTCTTTCATCATTGATGTTTCTCTCCCTTTTCCTTCCTCTCTGAAATCAATTAGAGAATATACATGTGTGTGTGTGTGTATATATATATATATATATATATATATATATAGAGAGAGAGAGAGAGAGAGAGAGAGAGAGAGAGAGAGAGAGAGAGAGAGAGAGAGAGAGGGAGAGAGAGAGAGAGAGAGGGAGGGGGGTGGGAGAGAGAGCGAGAGCGAGCGTGCGAGGGGGGGGAGGGGGAGGGAGAGAGGGAAGCGTGCGGGCAAAGTGGGTGGCCCAGCCCCAGTGGCTCAGTTGGATGTCATCCTGTGCACCTCAGGGTTGCTGGTTTGATCCCTGGGTGGGCACGTGCCTGGGTGGGCACATGACTGGGTGGCAGGTTCGATCCCAGTCAGGGCACCTATGGAAGGCCCTGGGTTGATGTCTCTCTCACATTGGTGTTTCTTTCTCGCCCTCCCTCCCTGGGGCCTGCAGAGGGGCTCCAGCCCTCCTCCTCTCCCACACGGCAGGGTCTCCAAGGACGCCCCAGTTCCGGCCGACTCTGCCCAAGGGACAGGAGCCCGGAAGGGCAGGGAGGTGCAGCCCACAGCCTGGGAGTCACTGACTGAGACACACCTCTCCGTCTGTCCTCCTGGTGGGACCTGGCCACCCTTCCTTCCAGCCCTGCCTCAGTTTACCTAGGGCAGGCCCCGTCTCAAGGACCTGCACGTGGGGCCCGGGAGACAGGGCAGGTGCCCCTTCCCACCCAGCATGGGTTGGGCAGCCACAGGAGGGGGACACGTTCATTCTTGTCCCCGGGCGCCAGCTGGCCCAGCCGCGGGCAGTGGTGGCCGGTCCCACCTCGGGGAAGGCTGCAGCCGGGAGGGGTCCCCTCACATCCTCAGTGGCGCCCACAGCTGACTCCTCAGGGCCTGCCCTTGGCCACTGTGCCGTCCCCCCACTTTCAGATGTTTGGTTGCAGCCCCTCCCGGTGCCAGGCTGGGCCGGCGGCCTCTCCTCTGGGAGGCGGGTGTGGGAGTGCAGGACACCTTAGCCGGGTCCTGTCCCTGCCAGCAGCCCGCAGCCCAGGCCCCCCTGCACCTAGACTCGCACACGCGGAACCTCGGGCTCAGAGGGCTGACCTCCCCAGTCACCCGTGGAGGAGGCAGGATTGGGGGATAAGCTGTGGCCCCCGACCCTGGCACCTGGCGGCCAGCTGTGCGGGTTCCCGGGTGGGGTCACTGTGGGCTCTTCTGCAGCCAGCTGGGTCACACCTGGGGGTGGGGCATTTCCCGTGGGTTCCCACGCCGCCCGAGACCGGCGGGCGGAGCCTGGGGCACAGCAGCACGTGGCCCGCAGTCGGCGCCTCCTCTCAGCTGCGTGCCCCTCCTCAGTCCCCTCTCATCCGGGCCGCACCTGCCTCCTGCGGGCAGCGCCTGGCCACGCAGGCCGCCCTGCTCTGCGGTGGGGGCCCCGGGATGCTGGCCCCGTGGGCTGGCTCTGCCTCCCGCAGCCCCCGCGCCCCGTGGGGGCGGTACCCGTCCTCACAGCACCCGGCCCACCGGGCAGAGGAGGGAGGGGGCCAGGGCCTGGAGGGGCGCGGGCGGGGGCCCGTGAAATGCTGTTCGGGGCGGTTTCCATGCGTGTGCCTTGAGCACCACGCTCTTCCGGTCCCATGAGAAAGGGGGGTGGGAGTTGGGGGTCACGGGGAAGGAAGAGGGTGAGGTTCCTGTGTGGGGAGGCGCCCGGGGCTACCAGGGGCAGCAGCTGCTGCCGCCCATCCCCGATTTCCGCCTTTGTCAGGGGTTTGCAGAAGTGGGGCGCTGGGGGCCGCCTGGCCGGGGTCCTGGCGCCGGGAGGCGGGCTGGCTTGCGGGGTGCAGTGGGCAGCACTGTGGGGCCTTTGGTGCTGGCGGGAGAGCCGGGCAGACGCAGCGGAACCAAAACTGCTGTGTCATTGCAGCCCGGCAGCTGTTGCCAGGGTGACCGGTGAGTTTCCCACGCTCCTCCGGCGGCGGCGGGCGGCCTGCGGGGCGCAGGGCTGTGGGGAGAGGCAGGGTGTCCCTCGCCGTGGATGCCTGAGGGGTGTCTCTGTCCCCCTCCTTGAGACACGCGATCGGAGACCCTGCCCTGCCCCCCGAGGCCTGGGCATGTGGCCTCTGGGTGGACCCCAGCTCGCCTCCCTCCTCACTGTGACCAGGCCGCAGTGCCCCTCTGTGTGTCAGGGAGCCCCAACGTGCCTGGCTCCCCGGGAAGGTCGTGGGGCACACACTGTCCCTCCGAGGGAGTGCCCAGTGAGGGAGGCGGTCCTTAGTGGGCGAGGGGCAGGGGCTGGGCAGGGTCCCCTTCTGAAGCCCGCGTCGGCGGTGGGGCCCCGAGGGCTGGGCAGCCAGTGGGGGCCGGCACGCGGCTGGTGCTCCATGGGCTCAGCCCTGCTGTTCCCCCGCTGTGGCCTGGGGTGGGCAGAGCCCCCTCGGAGCCTGTTTCTCTCTGTAAAGTGGGGGTGTCGCAGCGCTTCCCGGCTGCAGCGCCGCTGGGCGCTATGGCGTGTGCCCCTGGGCTCCCAGCACCCGCCAGGCTGAGCCCGCGTTCCCTCCTCAGCTCAGCTCGCCCATGAACCCCGTCAGCAGCACGGAGGACATCAAGCCCCCGCTGGGCCTCAATGGCGTCCTCAAGGTCCCGGCCCACCCCTCAGGGAACATGGCGTCCTTCACCAAGCACATCTGCGCCATCTGCGGGGACCGCTCCTCAGGTAGGCGGGCAGCGGCACGGGGCCCTGGGCGGGGGCGGGGCGGGGCGGCCAGCAGTGAGGGGTGCTCGGGCTCCAGGCCTCTCACACGGACCTTGTTGGGTTTTCACGTCGGGGAGACAGTAAGTGAGCGCCCACGGTGGCCAGGGTGGTCCGGAGGCCCCGGAGCGGAGGCAGCTGTTGGCCGTGACGCTGGCGCAGGAGGCCGCATTGCAGGCTGTGCCTCGCTCTGGGCTGAGCCGGGGCCAAGGACCCCTCTGCGCCCCGATAGCCCCCGGGGAGGACAGCCGCCTCTCTGGGGCCGCCAGCTCAGACACAGACAGGCCGGCCCCCGCGGGCCTGGGCCTCGCCCCAGCGCTGGAGCCGGAGGCCAGGTGGAGGCCAGGGGCCCGGGGGTGCCGGGGGTGTGGGCGCTCATGGCCGGCCGCCCGCAGGCAAGCATTACGGCGTGTACAGCTGCGAGGGCTGCAAAGGCTTCTTCAAGCGGACGGTGCGCAAGGACCTGACCTACACCTGCCGGGACAACAAGGACTGCCTCATCGACAAGCGGCAGCGCAACCGCTGCCAGTACTGCCGCTACCAGAAGTGCCTGGCCATGGGCATGAAGCGGGAAGGTAGGCGCGGGCCCTCCTCCCTGAGCTGCCCCAGCCCCGCGCCGGAAGCTTCGCCGCACTCTGGCGGGGGGCTGCTTGCATACCTCCTGTGACGGGGCGCTCACTCCCTGTGGAGGCCGCCCTGCTGCTGCTGCTGCTGCACTGTGGGCAGCGTGTCCGGGGCCGGTGATCTCACCCACCAGATCCCTCCTGAGCGCCTGCTATATGCCAGGCTCCGGGACCCCAGGAGGGCGGCCTCGGTCCCGCACACTGGTGGCGCCCCGTGCCGCGGGGACAGCTCCTGCTCAGGCCCAGGGTCCAGCACGGGGCTCCAGGGAGGCAGGCAGAGGCAGAGGACAATGAAGGCCACGGCTGGAGGTGGGAGGTGGGGCGGGAATGGACCGAGGCTGGCACAGGACGGCGGGTGCACATGGGTCCTGGGCCGTGTTCCTGCTGTCCAATAGGGACAGTCGAGGAGGCCCCAGTGGGGGCAGCGCTGATTGGAGGGTGCGGGGGGGACAGGAAGCTGCAGAGGCCATCAGGTGTCCCCAAGCCTGCTGGACGCCAGGGTCAGTCTGCTCTGTTCCCTTTAACCCAGCACCCGGGCCCTCGGGCGGCGGGGCTTCAGCCGCCGGCCTCTCGGCCGTGGATTTGTGGGACTGTCTTATTTCATTGGCCGGGGGCAGGGCAGGCAGGTAGCACGAAGGGTCACGCCTCTGAAGTCACTGGAATTGTCAGGAGGTGCAGCCAGACCTGGGTCTGGGGCCTCAGTCCTGGCTCGCAGAGTGGCCTTCCCCTTGCTCCTGGCTGTCCGTGGCCTCAGTTTCCCCATCGGTAGGTTGGTGACCCCTGCACTCAGAGGGTGGGCCCCTGGGGTTGGGGTCTCGCCGCCTGTTCCTTTCTTCACGGTGGCTGTTCCGTGGCCCAGGCGTGGCCGGCTGCACCCAGCTCCTTCCCGCTGCCTCCTGACTGCCCTCTTGTGGCGGCTACAGTTCTTACCACTTTCTTTCTTTCCTTGTTTTTGTTTTTGCTCCTCAGCCTCAGTTGTTCTCGTTCAGAAATTGCAACCTCAGCGGGGTCATGGTGTCCTGCGGGACCCCTCCCTGAGGCTGCCGGCGCGTGGGGCACGGTGATGCGGCGGGGCTTGTGGCGGCCGGCTCCTGTGGGGGGGCGCGCCCCGGCGAGGGCAGGGGGAGCTCGGGGCTCCGGTGCTGAGCTGGGGGCCGGCCGGGGCCTTCCTGTCAGAGTGCATGTTTCATGCAGTGCTGGGACCGTCTTCCTGTGCAGGTGGGGGAGTGGAGGCCCAGGAGGTCAGGGCTTGTCCGAGCGCGTGCGGGCTGCGTCGGCCTCAGGCTCGCTCGGGACTGATCCCTTTAGGCCACTGGGGAGGCGTGTGCCCGCCGATTCCCCTGGGTGCCGGTGTAGTCAGGGAGGGCTTGCTGGAGGTGGTGGGACACAGAATGCTCCTGAGGGATGGGGACTCGGGCCGGGAGGAGCGTGAGGTGGGCAGTGGATTGGGTTGGAGCCTGGCCAGAGTGCTGGGCGCCAGTGCGCCAGGGGGAGGTGGGCACCCTGGCATGAGCCCAAGGCTGCAGCACAGAGCAGGCTCGGAGCGTGGCCGAGGTCTCTGACTCATTGAGCCCACCTCGCCTGGTGCCGGGCACCACGCTGGGCGCTGGGCACACAGTGAGCTGTGGGTGTCCTCCGTGGAAAGTGGGCGTCACATAGCCACGCAGAGGAGGCGCTGCCCCGGCCTCGGGCGTCAGGAAGGCTTGGGTGGGAGGTGGCCAGGCCGAGGCCTGAAGAAGGGGGTCAGGCAGGCCGCGTGCCCCGCCCAAGGGGACGGGGTGTACAGAGGCTGAGGGTGTCGGGAGATGTGGCACAGGGCAGGGCAGGGTGCCATCCTGCGCCCCAGAGGGTGCCCTCCACAGGTCCCTGGGCCTGTCCAGCTGCTCCCCTCGGGCCTGGGTGTCCTCACCCTCCAGCTTCCTGTCCCCTCGAGGCCCCACGTCATCCCTGTGGAGCTGCACTTACAGGGAGACCCTCCTGCCTGGCCCTCCTCTGGGCCCGCCAGCGACGGGGTCTCGTCCGAGTGGCTGTCGGAGCGCCTCCTGTGTACGGGGCCTCGCTGGCACCGCCGCTCTCCGCATGCCGTCCCCACACCTCGCAGACGGGTGCCAGCCCAGGATGCGCCCCTCGGGCTCCGTGCTCTGGCCTGAGCGCCGGGCGTGTCGGGGAGGCCGTGTGGGCCCTCGAAGCCTGACTTACGGGCCGGCAAATGCCTGCCCCGCCGGGCCCAGTGCCCTCGGCCTCCTCCCGCGTTTCTGTTGGAACGTGCCGGGCTCACGGCGCGGAGCTGCCTCGCTGGCCGTGCGGGTGTTTGGGAGCCAGGCGGGCGCTGTCCTGGGCATGGGACTCCCCAGGAGGCGGTGGCTTGTCACGGTTCCTGGTGCCGGACGGGCACAGTCTACAGCCGTCCTCGGGAGAGGGACGCGTGGCCCCCGTGGCCTCAGAGCCGCCCCGCAGGGTGCTCCCTGGGTCTCCCAGGACGAGTGGCCCAGAGGGGCCAGGAGACATGCCCCGCCCCCCATCTGTCCTGCAGCCCCGAGCTGGGCGCTAGGCACGGCCCCAGCCCCTGGAAATGTCCTGGCACAGCTCTCTCCTCTCTGCTAGTCTGATGGGGGAGGCAGGCCCAGGCGTGGGGTTCCCAGTCTGAGGGGGGAGGCTGGCCTCCTGCTTCCTCCTCCGGGAAGGCCTCTCCCTGCTTCCTTCCTCCCGACCTCGCTTCCTGTGCCCCGTCTCCGGACTCTGAGGGACCGGGGTGCGGAAGGGGCAGTGTCTGGTGTGTGTGTGTGGGGTGCACACACACGTGTGTACATGTATGTGCACGCACAGGCATGCGTGGCCCCACACGTTTCTCCTGAAGAGGAAGAGCCGCTGGTCAGGTGCCTCCCTGTCACCTTGGGGCAGGTGACTGCTCTTCTGGCCTCAGGGTGCCCTGCGGACGGCGAGGGCATTGGCAGGGAGCCCCCAGCGCGTGCTCTGGGAGCATGGCAGGTGGCAGCACGGTGCCTGGTGGGGCTTTGTGTGTGTGTGTGCACGTATGTGTCATGTGCGTGCCCTGTGTGTGCACATGTGTGTCCTGAGTGTGCCGTGTGTGTGTGTGTGTGTGTGTGTGTGTGTGCACGGCACGTGATGACTCGGGTGCAGACTGTCCTGGGTCGTGTGCCTTAGCTAAGGACGGCCAGTCGTCTGGGCCCAGGACCCCGAATTCACTGTGCACCTTGGCCAGCGCCCCCTCAGGTCTCAGTGCCCGGCCCTCAGGAGGGGGTTGGGCCGGAGCCTTTGGTGAAATCCAGTCCTGCCTCCCGGGGGTCACACAGGGGCAGGACGGTCCCAGCTGGCAGTGCCCACAGCAGAGGAGGCAGCAGGGCCAGTGCCCGCCACCCGGACGCCCCTTCCCACGTGCTCGCCCTCACGTCAGCGGGTCTCCTTATGTTGGGGACCCTGGTTGTGTTGGGGTGAGCCCCCCACTGGCTGTGTTGGCTGCTGGGGAAGGTCTTCCCGGGGATCCCCAGCCTCCTCTGCCCCCTGTGCTCAGGCCCCATCTTCCCAGACGCTCCTGCCCGAAGCTCCTGGTGCCGGCGGGAGCGCGCCAGTCCAACAGGACCCCACCCGGGGGCCACCTGGAGGCCGCCTGGCGGGGGACTGGGCTGGCAGCTCTCCTGCCGCCCCCCCCCCCCCCCCCCCCCCCCCCCCCCCCCCCCCCCGCCGCGGCCCATAAATAAACCATAGCGTTTGTGTAGTACGAGGACGCTGCTCAGAGCTGCGGGCCCTGCACGGCTTCTAAGCGCCTTACAAAGTCCTGGCTAATTACCCCCGTGGAGGCAGGTGCGGGGCCCCCACCGCTCCGGGCACTGCCCCCACGCTCACGGCCACCCTTGCAGCTTGAGGTCCCTACGCCTGGGCTGTCCGGAGAGGGAGGAGGTCCCCGTGACCCTGACCAGGCCACCTGGGGGGAGCACGGGAGCGGAGGTGCAGACCTAGCTGTGAGCATCTCGAGGCCCTGCCTCGGCCCCGCCTGCAGGGGACGCCGGCGCTCAGGTGGGGCTGAGGAGAGGGGGACAGAGGTGAGGCTGCCCGGCCGCACAGCTGTGGGGGGAGCAGGGTCGGGGCGGGCTGCCCGCTCGGAGCCCACTGCTCGGAGCTGTCCCCGTCCGGGAGCTCAGTGTGCCCCTGACTGCCCGAGCCTCAGTTTCCCCACCTCGAAAAGTGAGGTGGCTGAGCTACGCCACGTGCTTCTCAGCTGTGTCCTGCCTCCCAGGGACAGACCTTGGGGACCCGTCACCCCGATGCTGGCTGCCTCGGGCCGGGTCGGCCTCGCTGGCTGTAACGCTGTTCGTTGGGAGAGAGGGTGACCCAGCACCCCCGGGCGGAGGGTGGGAGGCCCTGCGGCTCCTTGCCGTCTGCCCGCCAGCCCGAGCCCCCAGCCCCCGCCTGCTGCCAGGCTTGCCAGAGGAGCCAGGCTTGCACAGCTCGGCCCGAGGCCTCTGCCGGCTCCTCGGCCCAGCGGGCGCCTCGTGACGGTCCTCGCGTCCACCACGCGGGCAGAGCCCCACTCTGTGTGTGTGTGCACGTGCGTGCCCTGTGTGTGCACATGTGTGTCCTGTGTATGTGCGTGTCCTGTATGTGCAGCCCTCAGGTGTGGAGAGCGCAGCCCCTGGCGGGCAGCCACCTAGCCGTGTGTACGCAGGGAGGACGCGGGTGCGCCCAGGGGGCCCGGGCCTGGGAGGGCGGGGCGGTCCCAGCATCTCTGCGTGGCTGGCGGTGGGGCCGGCGGGAAGCCTGGCTGTGGGTGGAGGAGGGGTGTTGACAGACTGGACCAGCTCTGGGTGGCGTGACGGGCCCGGGCAGGCTGGGGACTCCCCATTGCAAGCAGGGGCCCTCGCACCCCAGGCCTGGGAGCTCCCCTGCTACCTCCTGCTAGGAGCCTGGGGACGGGCGGCCCGGAGGCGGTCCCAGCTCTGCCTGTCCTGCCCATCCCCCCGGGTCTGCACCCCTGGGCTTGAGCAAGGGGCTACTTCCAGGCCCTTTCCCCAGGGGGAGGGGGGGCGGGAGACGGGGGGGGGGCGCACAGGAGTGTTCGTGCAGGGCTCTGCGTGTCGCCTCACCCAAGCTCCCTCAGGGCAGTGGGTCCCCAGGGGCCCCCAGAAGCCGAGGGTCTTGTCTGGGGTGCGGGCTGAGGGCTGGCCCTGAGGAGGCTGTGGGTCCCCAGGGGTCTGGGGTGGATCCCTGGCTCAGCAGAGCAGGGCCTCAGGAGGGTGGGCTCAGGTGGGCTTGGGGGAGGCTGCACCACAGTATCTGGGGCGTCCTGGGGGGCACAGCCCTGACACGCAGCTGGCTCAGGCCTTAACGGTGTGGAGTGGGCAGCCCCTCTGGCCCCATAACAGGCCTCAGGCTCCGGCCTCTCCCCTCTGCCAGCTCCTCCCTCCCAACCCCTGTTTAAGGCCCTTGGTGCCCCCAGAGGAGGGGGATGGACAAGGAGTCAGCCCAGGAGCCACCTCGGGTGCCCTGTGTGGGGCCTGCTGGTGACTCCCGGGACAGGGCGGCCTGAGCTGCGGTCCTGAAGCCAGGGGTCTCAGCTCCCAGTGGGGGGCCTGGCCGCCCGGTCTTCCTGGGGAGAGAGTTGATGTGAACCCCTCTTCTCGGCCTCCTCCCATTGGCTTCTCTCCCTGGGCCACCTCCCGACCCCCCGTCGCTCCAGTCCTGCGCTGGCCTGGGCCGTGTGCGCCTCTGCCTGCCCGGACTCGGTCTTCCTGCCCCTCCGTCTTGTGCCCTTCTTCCGGGGAGCCCCCGCTCTGCCTCTCTCCAGCTGGGATCGCTGCTGCGCGGCCGGGGCCGGGGCCGGGGCGCCGTGGGGACCCTGTGGGGAGCGAGTGCAAGGGCGTCTCCATCTCAGCCGTGCAGGAGGAGCGGCAGCGGGGCAAGGACCGCGGCGAGAGCGAGGTGGAGTCCACGAGCAGCGCCAACGAGGACATGCCGGTGGAGAAGATCCTGGAGGCCGAGCTGGCCGTCGAGCCCAAGACGGAGACGTACGTGGAGGCCAACGTGGGGCTGAACCCCAGCTCGGTGAGTGCCGCTGCCGCCCGCCGCCTCCTGCTGAGGGCACCGTGGGCCCCGGCCAACGCCCCTGGGCGAGGACCCACTGCCGGGCCCGCTGAGGCGGAGCAGCCGGGCCCCGGGCGTTGCCTTTCCGATTCCTGGAATCAGAGCTTCTCCTCACTGCCCACCTTCTGCCAGGCACAGCGACACCTCTGTGCGGCGGGCGCGCACACAGGACCCTCTGCCCCAGTCTGAGAGTGTGGGGGTCCCCTCTTACCTGCTCAGGAGGCTCCGGCAGGCTGAGGCCCCAGTTCCCTGCGCTCCGTGACCCCATGACCCCAGACAGTGCGGCCTGGCTTGTGGGCCGGCCCGTCCTAGCCCATCTCTCCAGTCCCAGTGAGGGGAGGGAGGCAGCTATGAGGGTTTCATGATCGAGCAGAAACTCCAAAAGCAATTTGCGCTCCCGAGTGGGCTGCCAGCGTTTAATTCTGTCGAGTAAGGGCATTGTTCGGAGAGAACAAACTGGCACCTGGTCTCCCGTGGTTTTGGGGGAAGGGGGTCGAGGTGCAGATGGGCAGCTGGCGGCGCGCAGGGCGGCCGGCAGGGGGCGCCTGCGTTCTGTGACCTCGGGGCTGGGGAGCCGTGGGCTCTGCGGGGTCCTGCCACGCCTCCCAGGACAGGACGGCCCTTCCCTCGGGGCGCAGGGAGCTCATGGAGCCTGTGCTGTTGAGGTGGTTCAGTGGGAATCGAGGCTCAGAGACGATAGGTGTTTGCTGGCGGCCACACAGCTGGATGGAGCTGGGCCCCCCGCAGCCCCCGCCCCCAGAGGGAGCCCCTCCAGGGCCCCCTCCCATCTCAGAACCCTTCACTTGATCACGTCTGCAAGTCGCTTTGGCTGTGTCGGGCTGGGGCCTCGGACGTGGCATCCTTGGGGGCGTCCGCAGCTACGCTGGGTGGAGTGGGCCTGGGCTGGGCTGAGTTCTCTGCCTGCCACTCACTGCCGTGCCCTCCTCGCCCAGCCCAACGACCCCGTCACCAACATCTGCCAGGCGGCCGACAAGCAGCTCTTCACGCTGGTGGAGTGGGCCAAGCGGGTCCCGCACTTCTCTGAACTGCCGCTGGACGACCAGGTCATCCTGCTGCGGGCCGGTGAGTGCGGCCTGGCGGCTGGGGTCACCCTGTCGCTGTGACAGGGCCTGGCCGGCTGGGGGTCACCCTGTCGCTGTGACAGGGCCTGGCCGGCTGGGGGTCACCCAGTCGCTGTGACAGGGTCTGGCCGGGCTGGTGGTCACCCTGTCGCTGTGACAGGGCCTGGCCGCCTGAGGGTCACCCTGTCGCTGTGACATGACATGGAGCCCTTCCTCTCCTGGGCCTCGGTTTCCCCGTGTGTGAAATGGGCTAATGCTCGCTCTAGGACTGTGGTCAGGGTCACATGGGATCCTCCGTGTGATGTCAGCCAGAAGCCCCGGCGTGCGGGCTGTGACCTGTCACCGCTCTTAGGGGCTGCATGTTCCTGTGGCAGGAGGCACAGAGACATCGAGCACAGAAATGGTTTAGGTTTTCTTCCTGTGCCCCCCTCCCCCCTCCCTCCATCTGCTGCCTGCTCTGGTTTCCCTGCCCGCACAGCGAGAGCGCCTTGTTTCAGATCGATGGTTTACTGTGTGGGGCTCCACGTAGCACAAGTTGACCTCTGAGAGTTTGCTGTTGGGACCAGACTGGCAGCTGCTGTTCCGTGGCCGTCCCAGAGAGGATTGTGGGAGCTCTCCCAGGTGCTCCGTGGCACGAGCTATTCCGTGGCCGTCCCAGAGAGGATTGTGGGAGCTCTCCCAGGTGCTCCGTGGCACGAGCTATTCCATGGCCATCCCAGAGAGAATTGTGGGAGCTCTCCCAGGTGCTCCGTGGCACGAGCTATTCCGTGGCCGTCCCAGAGAGGATTGTGGGAGCTCTCCCAGGTGCTCCGTGGCACGAGCTATTCTGTGGCCGTCCCAGAGAGGATTGTGGGAGCTTTCCCAGGTGCTCCGTGGCACGAGCATCCTGCATTTGCACAAAGAGACTTCCCTGGGCACACGAGTTTGTGAGTGCCACAGGAGACGCTCTCTGCAGGACTTGCCAGGGCCTTTACTGTACCAATGTGCACTGGAGAAGAGAGCCATTTCCCAAATGTAGGTGCTCGGGAACCTCTTTTCAGGGGAACGTTCATGGGGTTAGGGTTCCACGTAGCCCACTTTGGGAACCCTAGCTTGGGTTCCCAGGGGGACGGTCTGGGACAGATGTGCGCTGCCTTTGAAGGGCAAGGGGGTTCTGGGAAGGGTTGGCCGCGGGCCCCGGAGACGGTGACGGATCGCTTGTCCCCCAGGCTGGAACGAGCTGCTCATCGCCTCCTTCTCGCACCGGTCCATCGCCGTGAAGGACGGGATCCTGCTGGCCACGGGGCTGCATGTGCACCGGAACAGCGCCCACAGCGCGGGGGTGGGCGCCATCTTCGACAGGTGGGCGCCCCGGCCCGCGTCACGTCCGCGTGGCACTTGTTCTGTCTGCAGAGGGTGGGGTTGGGGCGGAGAGGAGGGTGCAAGACGAAGGTGACATCCCTCACGAGCCCGGCACGGGGTCCTCGCGGCCCGGCTGATGTCCACTTCCTTCCGCTCTTCTTAAACCCCGTGTGGGGAGGAAAGCTGCTCTTCAGAGATACACACTTCTGTTGGTTTCAGAGAGGAAGGGAGCGGGAGAGAGAGACCTCAGTGATGAGAGAGTCATGGATCGGCTGCCTCCTGCACTCCCCACACTGGGGATGGAGCCCGCAACCCGGCCTGTGCCCTGACTGGGAATCGAACCGTGACCTCCTGGTTCATAGGTCGACGCTCAACCCCTGAGCCGCGCTGGCCGGGCCGCAGCTGCGCTTTGTAACAAGCGGAAGAGGGTTACTCCGCAGGCGCGTGTCCCTGTGCCCGTTAAGGTCGATGTTGCTGTGCCGAGTGCAGCGTGGCCACGTGTGCCCTGGGAAGGGCCTGCCCTGACCGGCCAGCTGACCGCGGCTCCTGGCCCCCCAGGGGAGCCTGGACTGCACCCGTCTACCGGCCCCGTCTCTGCAGCCCACCCCTGCCCACAAGCCCTTGGACCAGAGGCCACATGATGTCAGGACACGTTCTCTCCCCCCCCGCCCCCCCGGGTCTTTTTCCGGCTGCAAGAATGCCCCCCAATACCCCCCCGCCCCCGCAGCCTGCAGACCCCAGGGCTCCTGTGGCCTCAGGGAAAGGCCTGGTTCCTTGGCAGTTCAGGCCCCACCTGGACCACCTGCCTTCGCTCCCCCCTCCCACCACTCGCCACTTCCTGGATACAGCGGTCAGGTTGGGGCTGATGAGGTTGGGGAGCCCTGGCCGTATGGAGGGCCGTAGCTAGTCCTGGGGCTTAGGACATTGGCACTGGCAGGGCCAGGACCCGAGACTGGGTCAGTTCTGCCCAAAGGGTCCCGGGCAGGCTCTCTGTTCCGATGAGGCTGGTGGGTGGCTTTGCGTGGAAATGAATGTCTGGTGAGGAGTGGGACAGGCCCCTCGGAGTGAGGCAGGTCCTCGAACGGCCCGTGCTTCGCTGGACTGTGGGTGTGGGGTGGTGCGCTGTACCTCAGGCTGCCCTGCGCCCGCTGCCCGCAGCTCAGTCCCGGTGGCCGTGGGCCGGGTCCCTGGCTCATCTTGGCTCGGCCACCACAGGGTCCTCAGTCTCCAGGTTTCCAGAATAAAACCCCCTGTGCAGACCCTCTCGGGGCAGAGCAGAGAGCCCGCTGCGGGGAGGGGACAGGCCTGGTATGGCGGACGCTGGGCCTGGGCTGGGCAGCTGCAGGGTTGGCCTTGACCTTCTCAGCTGTCCTCTAGGGCCACGTGGGCTCCCCGAGTCCTGGAGGTATTTCTGGGGGCCCAGTGTGGGCACAGTCTGACGTGGCCTTGGCGTTCGCCCGCTTCCTTGCAGGGTCCTGACGGAGCTGGTGTCCAAGATGCGGGACATGCACATGGACAAGACGGAGCTGGGCTGCCTGCGCGCCATCGTGCTCTTCAACCCGGGTACTGCGTGCGGACCCGCCCCGGCCACGGCGCTCACAGCCACGGCGCCCCAGCCACGGCCCCCCTGGCCACGGCACCCCCTATTCCACCGCCCCCCAGCCACGGCACCCCCCAACCACAGCACCCACCATCCTGCTGCCCCCCACCCCAGTGCCCCCAGCCATGGTTCCTCGGGTTACCATGGGGCGGGGCCGGGCCCCCCCTCCTCTGGCCCGTGTGAGGGTCCCACGAGGTGGTGCCCATGGCTTCCAGGGCTGAGGGCGGGAGCCGGCCAGCCCAGGAGGTGTCACTGGTGGGCAGGCCTGTCACGGGCCCCCGGTGCCAGCCTGCCCCCGCCTTCAGTGCTGCCGAGTGCACGGGTCCTGGGCAGCTTCCGGGAGGGGCTCTGACCTGCGGCCCCTTCTTCCTCGCAGACTCCAAGGGGCTGTCGAACCCGGCCGAGGTGGAGGCCCTGCGGGAGAAGGTGTACGCGTCCCTGGAGGCGTACTGCAAACACAAGTACCCGGAGCAGCCGGGGAGGTGAGCCACCGCGCCCTGCCTGCGTGGACCTCGCGGTTCGCGCCCAGCCCCCGGGCCCGGGCAGAGCACCACCGGGCACTGCTATGTGATGAGAAGGTGGCCCTCCTGTGTCGAGGGCAGCCCGGGGAGCATCTGGCGTGTCCGGAGCAAGGACGGACGCTCTCCAGGCCCCAGGGCAAACACGCTCGCACACTGTTCTCGCACACCCAAAAATATGGGCCCCACACACGCCGCCACACAGTAGGTGCTTGTCTTTGTAGAGAGCGTAAAGGAGGCCGTGCTTCCCCCACCCCCGAGGGAACCACTAGAGGCAGGGACGCACTCCAGCGCATAGTAGGTGCTTTGTAAACGCATGCAGGGTGGGTAGATAGGATGGTCTTGGATCGTCTCATTGCCAGGTCCATGGTGCTGGGCACAGTAGGCGTCAGGAGGAGGGAGGGGCTAACTCTGTCCCGATCGTACCCCCTCCCTCCAAAAGGCCACTCCTGGTGCGGGTCCCGGAGCAGGCCTCCCTCTTCCGCCTGCCGGCTGGCGTGCACACAGTTAACCGTGGCCGAGCCCTGGCCCCATCTGGTTTGGTTTAAGTGGAGCTTCCCGGATGGAGCGGCAGCCCCTGCTTTTCCTGGCGCCCCGCCGCAGCCGCCCGCCAGCTCAGCAGAACGGCTCGCCCTCTGGCCCCGCTCCAGCCTCGGGGCCCGCGTGTTTTGCCTGGAAAATGTGGACTGTGCGCGGCCCCCAGAACCCATCCTGACGGAGTCGTGAGGGCGAGTGGAGCCCCGGGCGGCACATGGAGGCTGGGCCGGTGTGGGCGTCCCTGCAGGGGCATTTGGCCCAGTTGGCTGAGCCTGATGTTCCTCCTCCAAGACACCCCCTAACCTTCCCCCCTGCCCCCCGCCCCCGGGACTCAGAAACTCCCAGGCCGGGCAGGGCCTGTTCCAGCAGAGCTGCTTCTGGGGGAGGGCGGGCCTGGCGGGGGCACGGGTGGGTCTTACCAGCTCAGAACCAGCTCCTCCGCCTTAGGCCCCGCCCGCCTGCACCCAGCGGCCTCGCTGTCACTCAGCTCTCCTGCTGTTAAACGCTGCTGGGCGCCCTTGCCCTTGGAGAAAGCCCGCGTGTTTTGAATTCCCTGCACAGCCCTAGCTGGCTGCCCCGGCCTGGCCACTGGCCCTTCCTCCCCGGGTCCCCGTGCCCACCCTGGGCTCCTGGCTCCGTGCCTGCAGCTCTGTGTCCTCCGCCCGGGGGACCCCTTTTCCCCCTGAAGCTCAGTGCAGGCAGGTCTCGTGCAGGTTTGGGGGATCGGGCCTGGGAGTCGGTCCTGTCCCGGAGGCAGCCAGGCGCGGGGCGGAGGGCAGTGGCCCCCGCGGCACTCATGCCCGCTGTCCTGCAGGTTCGCCAAGCTGCTGCTCCGCCTGCCGGCCCTGCGGTCCATCGGCCTCAAGTGCCTGGAGCACCTCTTCTTCTTCAAGCTCATCGGGGATACGCCCATCGACACCTTCCTCATGGAGATGCTGGAGGCCCCGCACCAAATGACTTAGGCCCGGCCGCCCCCGGCCGCCAGCTGCTCTCCTGGCCGAGCCCCGTCCCTGCCCCTTCTCTGCCCGGCCTGTGTGGACTGCGGGGCGCAGCCTGTCACTGCTAAGCCTAAGAGATGTGTTGCCACCCCCACTTCCAGTGCTGCTTGTCTTTGGACCCAGCAGGGCACTGCTTTCCCAGGGCGGCGGCCGGAGCGGCAGAACTCGTGTGGCCCCAGCGGCCATCAGCTCCCGGAGCTCAGGGTGGCTCGCGGCCTCGGGCCCTGTCCCCACAGCAGGCGGGAGGGTGGCGTGGGGCGGGTTCGGAGTGCGGGCCCCGCCCTCGATGGGGGAGGGCGCAGGTGGGCTGGGGTTTCCTTGCAGAGGAGGACAAGGGGCTCTGGGCGGGCAGGCTGCTCCTCCGTCAGTGAAGGGGGAGCAGCCCCTTCTCCAAAGAAGACTGTGGGGGTGCCCCGAGCACCACGCCAGGAGCTGACCTCCGCGGGGTTTGGGGTCACCGCGAGGCTGCAGGGACGAGGGTCGCCCGCCCACCTGTCTGCTCTCTGCATCGTTTCAGCTTCGCCCCTGCCCCCCGGGGTCCCGCCTGACCCGGGGTGACCAGACGGGGTGCCCGGTCTCGGCTCGATCCCAGATCGGCTCGCAGTCTGTAAGGAGGCCCAGGCTAGCCTCGTCCCACGCTCTGCCGTCCGCCCTCTCCCCGGCACAGGTTGCCCCCGGGAGGCCTGCAGGGATGCGAGGGGAGGAGCCCGCCTTCCCAGCGGGTCTCCATCCTGTGGGGAGCCCGGGGGACCTGTGGGCCCAGGAGCCGCAGGAGGGGCAGGCGGGGCCGCGGCTGGAGCTCCCGGGAGAGGCGCCTGTTCCGACTGCAAAGCTCAGAGTCGGGAGCCTCTGGGCGCCAGGCCCTCCGCAGCTCGACGGCCCTGGGAACAGCCAGGCTGGCCTGGGTGGAGCCGGTGTGGGGGCCCCACCTGACAGCCCTCTGGGTGGAGGCACCCCGGTCAGCCCAGCACCCACTTGTGCAGCGTTCGGACCAGCCCAGCGGGGTGGCGCTTGGGGCCTGCAGGTGGGGGCTTGCGGGTTGAACTGGCCTCGTGCACGGTCACCCACCTCCGGTCTGCACTTCCCATTCTCACCCCACACCCCCAGACCCAGCGCTGAGCAGAGGGGGCCGAGGAGGGGAGGCTGCAGGGTCCTGCCTGCTCAGCCGGGGGCGTGTCTGTGAAGGCAGCGTCCCTCCCGCCTCCCCCACCAGCAGCCCTGGATGGGGTGTGTGTCCGAGGGCTGCCTTCCCCAAAGTCGCCCACAGGGTGCAGGGTGCCCGGGCAGGGGCTGGGCGGGAAGAGGCGGGCCTCGGGGAACACAGTCCATTCTTTGCCTCCCAGAGCGCCTACCCGGGCTGAGCTGGGGGCCCCTGGCCGGAGGCCGCCTGCCCGGGCACTGCCCTGTCCACTGTGAGGGGTGCCAGGGCCTGGTTCCTTCTGCAGCCGGACGCACCCCATCGCCCGTGCCCGGCTCCCTCCTGCTCCCCTGGCCTCTTGGGGACGTGGGGGCCTCTGGTGGGGGGTCGGCTTCTTGGGGATGTCACCGTTACTGGCTGGCAGCCCGCAGAGCCCTCAGGCGGAACCGCTCCCGGCCCCTGGCCGCTCGGCCCCCGCAGCCCCGCCCGCACCAGCGTCCCTGCCGGCTGCGCTTCCTGCCGTCGCAGCGGGCAGGGCGATCAGACTGCGGCGCCTGCAGGTGGGAGCCCGCCCCGCGGTAGAGGTAGAGCTCGGTTCCCCAGGTCTCCAGCACGTCACCAGCCTGGCTCAGTGCAGTGATTCTTGGTGATCACTGTCCTGTTGGTGGGACAATCTTTAATTTTCTAAAGATAGCATAACAGCGCGTTCACCCCGTGCTGCCCCCACGGCCGCTGGACGCTTCCCGGCCCGGCAGCTGGCGCCTCCCGCCGAGGCCCGACATGCCCACGTCTTGTGCATGGAAGGTGGCACAGACGGCCTGCCCCGCCCCAGCCCCTGGGAAGCGGCCTGCGTCTGGGATGTTCACTGAGACGGCCCCACGTCCACCGCCGCCGCCTGGAAGCGCGGCCTCCGGGCGTCCCCCTGACGATGCAGGCGGCAGCCGGTGCGGGGAGCAGGCCGGGCCCCCTGCAGGGCCCTGGGCGGCCTGGCTGGCTGTGCAGCGACTGGGTAACCGGCTGATGTCCCCATCACGGAACTCGGATGCGTGGCCTGGCCCCTGCCCGCGCAGGACGGTGACGGATGACGTGTGTGCTGTAGAGAATCGCCCGGAGCTGACGCCGTCCGCGGACACGCGTGTGGTGCCCGACGTTTCCTGCTTATTGTTCATGAGGACTCCCCGTCCATTTGCTTTGTGTGAGCAAGTCCGTCAGGACCCCGTGGTGAAACCGGGTTTGAATGACTCCAGGCCGGGACCTGCATCTATTTTAAGATGCTTTGGCGCCGACAGCGTCCGCCGGTCCCCCTCAGCCATGCCTTAGCCGGGACGCGAGCTAGAGTAAGCTAAGAGAAGTGTCTAAGCAGCGGGAAAGGTGAAAAAAATCTATTTTTGTACAAATGTAATTTTATCCGTCATGTAAACGTGCTGATAGCGGGAGGGGCTTGCTGTTTCTGCCCGGATCGCCAGGTGGCCGTTCAGGAAGCGCTGGGCGGAGCCGCGCAGAGGCGGGGCCGTGATGGGCTCGGGATTCGTGGCACCCCTGCCGGGACCCGCCCTGCCCGGGGGCTCACCCACCCGGGGACCCGCCCTGCACGCACGGGGCTGCCCTGCTGCCACGCCTCCCGCGGCGCTGTGAAACCACTTCCCACGACGGACTGTTGTGCAGCGCTAGCCGCGGGCCGGGTGTGCGAATCGTAGAAAAGGAAAAGACGAAAGCGCGGGAGGAGAAACACGACACGAGCGTTTAAAATACCCCCTCGCCCTCCAGGCCTCGTTTGTTCTGCCGGGTTTCCTGTTCGGGTCTGGGCATCGGCCGCACCGGGGCTCCGGGGCTTCTGCCATCCGGGGGGGTGGGGCAGCCATCCTCAGCCTGACCCTGCCAGGCCGGACGAGGCAGGGCAGCGGGGCCCACCCGGCCGTCTGGCTGCCCACAAACACCTGGATGACGCCCGTCGGCCCCTTCCTGTGTGACAGGTGCCTTTGGTCCTGCTGTCAGGCCTGGGCTGGGCCAAGCCCTCCTGTGTCTCCGTCTAGCAGGCCCCTCTGGGGAGGCCTGGGCACCCCAGACAGATGGCGCTGAGGGCGAGAGCCACTCCCAGCCGGGAGGGGGTAGACCTTACAAGGGCCCGAGAGGCAGGGCTCCGCTGATGTCCCCCGACAGTGGGCTCACACAATCAGCCTGTGTACACACTCTCACATACAGGCACACACAGGCACACACTCATACAGGCACACACACACACAGGCACACACAGGCACACACTCATACAGGCACACACACACACACTCAGCCTGTGTACACACTCACATACAGGCACACACACTCAGCCTGTGTACACACTCTCACATACAGGCACACACACACACCCTGTGTACACACACATACAGGCACACACAGGCACACTTTCACAGGCACACACGCAACCTGTGTACACACTCGCACATACAGGCACACACACACGCAACCTGTGTACACTCACAGGCACACACTCACATACAGGCACACACACTCAGCCTGTGTACACACTCTCACAGGCACACTAACTCATCCTGTGTACACTCTCTCACACAGGCACACACAGGCACACACTCATACAGGCACACACACTCAGCCTGTGTACACACTCACATACAGGCACACTAACTCATCCTGTGTACACTCTCACAGGCACACACACACGCAACCTGTGTACACACACATACAGGCACACTAACTCATCCTGTGTACACTCTCACATACAGGCACACACACTCAACCTGTGTACACACATACAGGCACACACACACAGGCACACAACCTGTGTGCACTCTCACATACAGGCACGCACACACTGAAATGCATGACATTCACATTCGTTTGCGACACCCCCACCCGCTGCCCTCCCGGGCACGTGGACTGTGGCTGGTGGGGGAGTGGTGGGGGCGGAGGGGCCTTGGCAAGCTCATGGCAGGACGGGCCAGGCCCCCTGCAGAGCTGGGCACCACACGCACATCCTCCTTCCCAGGGAGTGGGGTGGTGGCGGCACCTGCCTCGGAGCTGCTCTCTGGGCCCCTGACGGCCTGGATGATGGTGCCCGAGGGGCCCGGAGCCACAGGAACCGTCCGCCATCTTGTAAGACCTGTGGCCACGGCCCCTGCCCGAGTGCCCGGGCCTGTGGGTCCCCGTGCCTGCCCCTGGTCAGGGCCCTGGCCTCGCCCATGGGACCATCTGGACCTCCTGGACTGGGGTGGGGGTGGGAGCCCAGGGGGGCGGGAGGGCGCCGTCTGAGGCCCTGGCCCTGCTCCCCCCAGCACAGCCCTCCACTGGCCTCTGGGCCCTGCTCACATGTACCAGCCGGGGGTCCCTTCTTGAGGGGCCTGGAATTTGGGGATTGCCTCGTGGTTGAAGGACCCCGTTCTGCCGTCCACATGCCCAAACCCTCTGTGTGGGACACTGGGCGCCCGGCGGTCCGCTCCCTGAGCACTGGGCACGGCCTCCAGGGTGTGAGCGAGTGAGCCCGGGGGGACCTCAGCAGGGTGGGGAGCGCGGAGGGAGGCTGGTGTGAGTGTCCCCTGCGGAGAGCAGGCTGGGCAAGGAGGGGCCACGGGGTCCGGGGAGGTCCAGGAACAGGAGGTCCCCGAGGTCCTGCCCTTGGTGCCGGGAGGGCAGAGTCTCGAGGAGGGCCCGGGCCAGGGACGTCTGTGGCAGTTAGGGGTGCTCCAGGCCAGAGCGGGATCGTGGCCAAGAGGGTTTTGGGGAGATACCCAGACGGCGTGCTTACCTGGGAGGGGCCTGGAGGGTGTCCCGGTGCGGGGCTCACACCTACTTCCTGCGGGGGCTCACCTGTGAGGCAGCCCCTCAGCCTGCCCTGAGCCTGGCCGGGCCGCCCGGCCTCCGGCTTCCCTGCTGCCTCCAGTTGCCATGGTGATCCTGCCCCTGTTGTCCCCTGGACCAGGGTGCTGAGCTTGCTGTGTGTACCCAGCAAGGCCAGACGGGGACAGGGGAGTCGCAGGGTTTGGGGTTTGTAACCTGAGAGCTGAGGGTGGGGTGGGGGCACCCACATATACCAGGCCCTGCCATCGGCAGGCAGAAAGGGCATGCGTGGCAAAGGGGGCATCCTGGGGAGAGGCCCTGGGAACGGGCGGAGGACACAGGTAAGAGTGCGCCATGCTGGGGCTGCAGCCTTCAGAGGGACAGGCCAGTGGAGGTGGCCGGAGTCTCGGGGACCTCAGGCGGGAGGGGCGGAGCGTGCAGGGCGTCAGAAGGGCCCACGTAAAGATCTCAGTCCCCAGCCCTCTAATGCCCCCAGTCCCATCTGTCTCCAAACTCGGGGCTCCCGTGGGGGTGAGGACTGGCCCTGGCCTGGCCGGGACGGGGGAGGCTGCTGCCCTAGTGTGGGCCTGACACGGAAGCCCCAGGGGGCACCCAGCCGCGGTGACCTCAGTCGGCGTGGACGGCCGTTCAATCTAACATCCCCCCGCCCGCCCCTTCAGCAGCAGAACCTTCTACATAGACGCCCAGGGAGAACCCAGGGCAGTGGGAGGGGCCTAGCCCCGGTCGGCCTCCCCTCCCCCCAGCTCCCTGGGAGGAGTCCTGTCTTGGGGTGGGCAGCCCCCAGCCCTTTGTTTGCTTTTTAAAAAACTATTGTTTTTCTTTTTAATATATTTTTATTGATTTCAGAGAGGAAGGGAGAGGGAGAGAGAGAGAGAAACATCAATGATGAGAATCATGGATTGGCTGCCTCCTGCACGCTCCCTTCTGGGGATGGGGCCCGCAACCTGGGCATGTGTCCTGACAGGGAATTGAACTGTGACCTCCTGGGTCATAGGTTGACGCTCAACCACTGAGCCAGGCTGGCTGGGCACCAACCCCTTGGTTTTGATGGACCCCCAGGCTGCCTCAGAGCGGGGGTGGGGGGTTTAAGGGGTGGGGGGCGGGGTGCACCAGGTCCCTCAGATCAGCTCTAGGGGAGGTGGCCAGCCCGAGGCAGCGCTGCCCCCTGCTGGTGACACTGGTGCAGAGCCCACCCTGACCCCGTCCTGTCCCTTCCTGTCTGCGGGGTCTGCTGCAGCCCTACTGCAGGGGGTCCCCACTCCGGGGCTCCAGGGACCCTGCCCCCCAGGCCGTCCCCGGCCGATGAAGTCAGAAGGGGGCTTGGGAATGAGCGGCTGTGCGCAGAGGCGAGGGAGCCGAGGGGAGGCTGTTGACGAAGCTGTTCCCCGGGACTCGGGGCTGACGGCTGAGCTGCCGCATCCAGGGCCCCTGGGAAGGAACGGGCTCCCGGGAAACGCGGGTCAAGGGCGGGGCCTGGGAGTGAGACACCAGCAGGAGCACCGCGATGGGGTCCCCCACCACCCGGACACAGGCGCAGCCGACCGACCGACCCACCAACCGACGCGGGGACAGCGGCGCTGGGGGCCCTAAATCAGGTCGTGTCGGACAGTAACTCCAAGGATAACGTGAACACACAGAGGACAGTGCAGGGAGGGCCAGCAGGGGGCCTCACAGAGGGGAGAAGCCAGGGCCAGGTCAGCCGCAGCAGTGACCAGCCACGGTGATCAGCCACGGTGACAGCATGGGCGGACTGTGACGGGCGCCTCCCTCTGTGGCCTTCTGCCCCAAACCCACCCCAGTTTAACGGCAAGAAACATGCCCGGCAAGTCCCAGGTAAGGACAGTCCACGCCATGCCACGCCACATCCTGAGACGGGTAGGAGAGGCGGAGACACGGACAGGACACGGAGCCGGCTGCCCCACACCCACGCGTGGCGGGTAAAACTCGGGAGGGACATCCGTGCTCCTGGCACTGAACCCTGCCTGGGGCCCTGGTGCTGGGGCTGGGACCCCTCACGGCTCCGGACTGGGATGGTGGCTCAGACTTTCCTTATTTTTTCAGTTTTCCTTTTTGACTTGCGCTGGGCTTGGAGGTGCCCAGGGGAGAGGAGAGGGTGGGCGGGAGGGATCTGGTGCCAGGAGGGGCTGACAGGCGACCCTGGCTCTCCTCCCTCTCCCCCTCCCTCCCTCCGAGGTGCGGATCACTCACTAGGTCATTGTTGCTATGCCCGAGCCCCAGTTTGCCCAGGAGTGAAAGCCTTTTGGGGGTGGGCATGACCCCAATCACAGAACCGCCTGTGGCCAGTTTGCGCTTCCTCCGTGGCTCAGCCTGCAAGGCCCCGAAGGTCAGCCGTGCAGGAGCAGCCTGGACCCCAAAACACAGGTAAGGCTGTCAGCGCCCCCGTTCGCCACCAGAGGGGAGCATCGCCTCGCTGAGCGCCATCCGCCGCCGAGTCTGGTGGCCTCTGCTGATTGGCTAATCCCCGCCGTCTCCCTGGCAACCGTCTCCTCCTCCCTCTCCCCGCGCCGCCCGCCGCTGGGGCCAGTGTGATACCCAGCAGCTGCTCCACCGCCTGGGCCCCGCGCCTGGGCCCTGGGCCGGGCCGGCCCCGCGGTGGCAGCAGCCAGGCGCCCATCCCAGCACCTCTGATTGCACGGTGGCCGGGGAGTCCCCGTGTCCGCTTTCCCACTTCCTGCTCGAGACAGAGCGAGGGACAGAGGCTCAGATCCAGGTGGCGGGCAGAGAAGCGGGGGGCCCGCCCGGTCCCCACAGAGTCCCTGCGCCCCCTCAGCTGGTGCCCTCACTCCCGGGGGACGGCCTCCGGAGTTCTGAGTCCCTCTGGCCTCCACAGAACCCGAGGTGGCCTTGGGGAGCCTTGACCTGAAGTCAGCGAGGGGAAGGTGTCCACTCCTGTCCCAGCCCCCGGCCGGCAGCCTTCTTCCCAGGAGGCCCTGCGGTACATGCTCAGACCCTCCTGCATGTGGCTGGGGCGTCCCTGGGCCCTGGACACCCCCTCCACCTGTCTGCCTTCCCCGTCTGCCCCCCGGGCATCCACCCGGCACCCCAGAGTCCCCAGGGACAACTAAACCAATGCAAGTGGGGGCGACTTGTTGACCGAGGTGGGGGACCTGGGCAACCCCACCTGCCGCTCTCGGCTCTGAACCTTCAGGGCACAGGGAGGCGGGGGGGGGGGGTGGGTGGCCTTGCAAGAGGCGTGCTGGGCTGGGTGGGCCTCCAGGGGCAGGTTGGGGTCTTTCTCCTCGGGGCCACGCGACACCTCCATATTGCCCTCACCAAGGCCTCGGGAGCATCCGGAGCCCCTGGGAGGCCTGGCCCCCGTGCAGCCTCTCCAGGGCCCTCGCGTGCCAGCCCCCAGCGGTGCCTCTGGCCCAGCAGCCAGTCCGCGGGCCCCTGCTTTGTTCAAAGCGTGGCCCCTGCCTAGGAGCCCTGTCCTGCCTGGGGAAGCCTGGGCCTCCTTCAGGCTGGACGCCATTCTCCCATGAGCCTCTGCCTGCCCTCCCCGCTCAGCTCCACACCTGCCTCCAGGTAGCGGGTGGAGGTGAGGCCCTCCTGAGAGGCCCTGGATGGGGGCTGCTTTAGTGGGAGCTTCCCCATGGCCACACGGGTGATCAGCGGGGCTAGGAGTCGCCCCCAGGTCCGTCCGAGCCCAGGCCTGGCCTCGGGGCCCTGCGCTGCCGTTGCCCGGCCAGGCCTGCGCTCGGCCCGAGGCTCAGGCTAGGGCCCCAGCATCCGGCGCGGTGGGCTGTGGCCTCGTGGCCGTGTCCTCCGGATGTCAGACCCGAGGGTGGGGGTGGCCGAGAGCTTGGATCTGGCGGGAGCCTGCCGCCTCCCCAGCCTGCAGACGTGGCCGGCCACCCCGCCCTGCCACGTCGCCTCCTCCGCCCGGCAGGCAGGAAGCTGCAGGCCCTCGCTCTCCTTTTGTGAATTTTTGGAAGGTTGTTGGTGCAGGAAACATCTGGCCGGGGGCCAAGGAACATAATAAAAAAAGAGAGGGAGCAGGAGCGGGAGGAGGCGGCGGGGGAGGCGGGGAGGAACCATCTGATTTCACTTTGGGAAGACAACGGCAATTAGGCCGCCGAGGGTTTCGCAGTCACTGCAGATTCAAACCAGCTGGTGACGTCAGTGGGAAAGTATGAGCGGGTGGTTTGTGGCAACTCAACACGGAACGGCCCGCGCTCCGCCCTGGGGCCGGCGCGATGAGCGTGCTGAGCGGGTCTCCTCCGGGAGGCGAGGACGTGGGCAGAGGGTCCCTAGCTTCGCACTTCCTGGCTGCTGGTCGCAGACAGACCTGGAGCGGGTGGGGGGAGGGGGGGAGTGCCCCGCTCCTCCGAGAAGTTGTCTCTACCAGCCGCCTGCGCCCCGACCAGGGAGGGAGGTGCCGCTGTCCCCCGTGGGTCCCGCTCTCCACTCCGTGCCTCTGTCCTGGGGGTCCCAGGTCTGGGAGGGTCCCCTGGGCCCGCTGGGGGCAGCTCAGCCCCAGCGCTTCTCTCACTCTGCTGCTGCCGGTGGGGGGGGCGGCCCGTGTGCAGCCCTCCTTGTGCCCCAGCTCCCGGCTCCAACCCTGTCCCTCCTGCCCTGGGCTGTTCTGGTCCCGGGTCAGGCCCTGCTCCTCCCGCACCTCCTGTCTGTTGCCGGAGGCCGGAGGCCGGGAACCTCCTCAGAGGCTGCTCCGGAGCCAGGGCCACCGGCGGGAGGGCCCTGTGCGGCCCCTGGGGAGGCCGAGCGGCCTGCGGCTCCAAGGGCGTCCCAGCGGGGGGCTTTGCAGGTGGCCTGGCCTGGCGGCATCTCTTAGAAATGAGCTGCGCCCCAGGGGAGTGTGACTCGAGGGGGGCCGCTGGGTTGGGGTGTGTGACAGAGGGTGGGGGCCTGACGGGGCGTGGTGCCTGGCGGTGTGTGTGTGGGGGGGCTCAGCCTGCAGGGGGCCCTGCCGCAGGCCGGCCTGGCCCTGGACCAGCCGTCCGTCTGGGAAGTGGCAAGGCCTTGAGTCATGGGCTGGGGCCTCCTGGCGGGGGGGGGGTCTGAAGACACTTTTTCCGTGGGAAGCAGCCTCTGGCTGTCTGCTCACAGGGAGCCCAGCCCCCCCCCGCCCTTCCCCCGCCTCTGAGGGGTCCTGGCCGCGCCAGGCTGTCCTCTGGCTGGTTCCCTTCTCCTGGCTTCCTGGGAGGGGGAGCGTCAGGCGGGGCGTCAGCTCAGTCCTGTCTGCTGAGCCCCAGGTGGGCTTGGTCTGCTGCTCATCTCGGGGGGTTGGGGCAGGCGGGGGCGGGGGACAAAGAATGCCCAGGGTCCATGTAAGAGGCCAAACCCGAGTCCTTCGTGAACTCATCAGGGGACGTTGGGGTGTGGTCACCTGCTGGGGACTGCTGGGAGCGGGGCAGGGGCAGGCCCTGGGTGCTTCCTGACTTCAGGGTCCTCGGAGTCCTGGGGGGCTGACCTGCCTGGGGTGGCCCCGGCCAGTTCCCTGCGGGGACCAGGCTGTGAATGGGTTGGCCAGACCCCTCCCTGGAGCCCCTGGACGGCCTCATCGCTCTGCGGAGCCGGCGCTGCCAGCAGGCAGGCGCCCCAGGGGCCCCAGATCGGGCGCTGATGCAGGGACGGCGCTGTGGGGCGGTGGTCTGTGTGGTGGCTGGGGGTTCAGGCGGTGGCTGTGGCACCGCGGCTGGGGCCCGGCGGGCAGGCCGGCCTGAGGCAGTGAGCGGGTCTGCGGCCTGGATGCGGCCTCCGAGCTGGGTGCAAGGAGCCCAGAACCCACGTGGTCTTAGCAGCCTGGCCCTGGGGCTCCTGCGGGGGGCGCTCTGCCACCATCCCCGACCCCCCACCCCCTCCAGGAAGCCCTCCTGAGTTAGCTCCTCCAGACCCTGCTGGGCTCAGCACGGGGACGGCACAGTCTGACCCCCGTGTCTTCTCCCCGGAGAGCCAGGGGCAGGGCTGGGTGCGGGGTTCGGCTCACGGAGGGCTCTCCGAAGCGCCAGTTGTGCTGACTAACGTGGGAGCGGGCGGGGCGGGGGGCAGGGCATGTGGCCTGGAGAGGGGGCCGGCTTTGCAGGGAGACGGGCCTGGGAGTGACTCCTCGCTCAGCCACCACGACCTGCCTGGCCTTGGGGAAGTGGCCCACCGCTCTGAGCCTCAGTTTCCCCTTCTGCGAGATGGGGTCATAGCAGGCGGGAAGGATATGGGGGGAAGAGGGAGGCAAGCCCAGCCCAGCCACAGAGGATGGGTGTTCAGAGGCGGCTCCGTGGCGCTGTCTGGGGGTCCACGCTCTCACAGGCCGGGCTCCGCCCCCCAAAGGGACCCGCGTCCAGTGTGCAGGGTGGTCCGAGGTGTCGGAGCGGAACAGGCCCCGGGCCTCTGGCTTGCCTTCTGCGGGCTGATGGAGGCCCCCTCCCTGGAGGGCCTACGTGGGCCGTTTCGTGGGCTGCGGGGCGCTGCAGTGTGGCGGGGCCCAGCCAGAGGCGGTGCGCTCCAGCCCTGGCTGTGTGGCCGCGGGCATGGCACTGAGCTCCGGGGACTCCGTTTCCTCACCTGTGAAATGGGGGTGATAATGGGTTCCCCTGCCTCTGGCCATGGGAAGCTGGCCGAGAGCCGAACCAGCGCCATGGGGTTGTTACCCGGCAACGTGGACAAGGCCAGGCGGCCTGCGCTCCCGCTGGGCCGGGGCTGCAGGGAGGGGCTGCGGGAGGGGCTGCGGGAGGGGCTGCGGGAGGGGCTGCGGGAGGGGCTGCGGGAGGGGCTGCGGGAAGGGCTGCGGGAACAGGGCGGGGTCGGGGCAGGGGCACTCTCTCCCCCGATGTGGGCTGTGGGCTGTGGGCAGTGGCGGGGGAGGCCATTGTGGTGGTGCACAGGGCCCGCGGCTGGGCGGGGAGGCATGGCTGCGCCTCGATGCGGGGAGGGCGGGTGGGGGCAGGAGAGGCAGCCTGGGCCTGCGCTCGAGGCCACGTGCGTGGCTGGTGAGCCGCCGAGCGCGTCCGGAACGTGGGCTTCCTTCGCGCTTCCCGCCTCTTCATCGAGGGCAAAGGCCGCCGCCGGCTCCTCGGAGCAGCCGGACCTTCCCAGGGCGCCCGGCGGCACTTCCCTGCCCGAGCGGCCGGCGGCCGGAGCGGGAGGCAGCGCCGTTGCTGGCGGAGCGGAAACACAACCTCAGAACAGCCGGGCAGGAGCCCGCTGGCAGCCGCGCGGCTGATGAAACGGGAGGTGCTGGCGGCCGCGACCGGGCCTCCCGGGCCATCTGGAGTCCGTCCATGGGCGTGCTCCCCGCCTGCCCCACGTTCCAGAAGGTTCCACACATCGCTCCAAACATCGCCATAGCAGCAGCCTCATTCGTGGTTACTCAATGCTTTTTATTAAACACGAATAAAAAGGCTGTAAAAGGAGAGCAGCCGGTTTGCGCCCAAGGCCCCCGCGGCACCTGGGCTCCCCAAGGAAGGGCTTGGGGAGTCTGCCTGCTCGCTCAGCCCTCCCCGGGGTTCCTCTGGGGCTCCCCTGCCCCTCTTCCCTGGCCCCCTCTTCCTCAGCCTTCCGTCACGGCTGAGACCCCGGGACACCTGGCTGGGTGGTGGGCCCTCTGCACGCCCTGGGGCTGGGCCTGGGCCACCCTGGGAGCTGCCGTGTCCCCGGCTGGGCCAGCACAGGTGTCCGCACGCAGGTGATGGGGGCGTCGGGGTGGGGGAGGGGGGCAGCTCTGACCCGGGACGGCGGCGGGTGGGCCAGGTGCGAACAGGCGAGACTGGCGCTCACGGCTGTGGCGCGTGCAGCCAACGCCCTCGGGGGCTCTGTCCCAGGTCTTGGCCCTGCTGGTTTGGGGCCGAGCCATCCTCGGGCCCCCCATGCCCTCCTTCTTCTCCCCGGGGTGCAGGCGTCAGGCGCCACCCTCGGGCTCCCCGAGACCCTTTGTGAGGACTCCCGGGCCCACCCCAGGCCTGGAGCTGGAGGTGAGGCCTCGGGGTGCTGGCCCCTGAGCAGAGCTGAGCTGGGGACAGGAGTGGAGGTGAGGTCTCGGGGTGCTGGCCCCTGAGCAGAGCTGAGCTGGGGACAGGAGTGGAGGTGAGGCCTTGGGGTGCTGGCGCCTGAGCAGGGCTGAGCTGGGGACAGGAGTGGAGGTGAGGCCTCGGGGTGCTGGCCCCTGAGCAGGGCTGAGCTGGGGACAGGAGTGGAGGTAGCTCTGGTCCTGCAGCCCTCGCTGGATGCTGCCACCTCCCCGATCCGGCGCTGGGCCTGGCGGTTCCGGTGCCGGAGCCGGTGTTCAGATCGGCCGCTTCCCGGTGCGGACAGTGAGGCTCAGGGAGCCCAAGACCCACCCGTGAGGGGCAGCGGCGGCCCCCCCAGCTCGGCCCTCGCCCTGAGGCCCGGCGCGTCCTCGCCTCGCTGGGCCCAGTGTCTCCCGGGAACCGTGAGGGTCGGCACAGCTGACCTGGGCCCTCTGGCCCGGGCGTCCCCCGGGGTTTAGCACCACCAGCTCGGCCAGAGGGGGGTTTGGCCCTGAAAGGAGGCCGTCGGGCGAGGGCAGGCTGCCTCCCGCCCGTGTGCCGCCGTGGGCATGCCCGGCAGGGGAGGGCCCGGGCCAGGGACGAGCGGAGCCGGGAGCCCGGGCTGGCGGGGGGCGCGGGGCCGGGCCAGGCGGGCGCTGTTTCTTGTCGGGAGGACTGGCCGCGGGGAGCGCCGAGCTGCCAGAACAATGCTGAAAACATCTCGGAAAATGTGCGGCCACTTCTTTCCACGGGATCCGTGCCCAGTCCTCCCTCCTTGGCTGAGGGTGGGGTCTGGCACGGAGCGGGAGGGGCACGGTGGGCCTAGCTGGCTCATCTTTGCCCCAGGCCTGGCGTATCCCTGCCCCGCCCTCTCCTCCCCTCCCCGCTCCCCCTTTCCCACTGCCCCCCCCCCCCCGCTCCCCCTTTCCCACTGCCCACCCTCCCCCCTCTCCCCCCCTGCCCCCCCTCTCCCCCCTTTCCCACTGCCCCTTTCCCACTGCCCACCCCCTCCCCCCCGCTCCCCCTCCCCCCGCTCCCCCTTTCCCACTCCCCACCCTCCCCCCCCTCTCTCCCTTTCCCACTGCCCACCCCTCCCCCCGCTCCCCCTTTCCCACTGCCCACCCCTCCCCCCCCCCCCCCACTCCCCCCCCCCCCCCCCCCCCCCCCCACCCCCCCCACCCCCCACCTTTCCCCACCCCCCCCCCCCCCCCTTTCCCCCACTCCCCACCCTTCCCCCCTCCCCCTTCCCCACTCCCCGCCCCCTCCCCCTCTCTGTTTTCTGTGCCCCCACACTGCCCTGGGGCTGGGCATCACCCCCCTCGCAGGTGGCCGCCGGCCCGGTGGGGCGTGGCTGACGGGGACCTTGCAGAGGGGCCTGGAGCGGACGGCTCTGTGGCTGGGACGCCCGTGGGTCTCCCCTCCGCCCCCTCCCCAGAGGCCGCCCAGCCCCACCTCAGGCTGCGGGTCCCAGGGAGCTCTCCCAGGACCAGGGCCCCGTGGACAGCGGCGGGGGGGCACTGCCCGGGGCCCTGAGGTCGCGGACACCAGAGGACGGGTGGGGCGAGGGGACCATGTCCTGGCTCGGGCTGGGCGGAGGCGGCGGAGGCGTGGCCGGCCTGGACGGGCACCTTGGGGCGGCGTGCCCGGCAGGCCCCTCGGCCCCTCCCCAGGCCCCGCTGGCCCAGGGAGGGCAGCTCCTGCCTCGGGGCGGTTCCCGTCCCCCTCCTCACAGACCCTCCTCCCCTCAGGCCCTGTCCTCAGCGTCTGCGCGTCCAGCCGGGCCCTCTTCAGAGGCCTGAGAAAGCTGCGCAGGGTCCCCAGGAAAGGGGGGCGGTGAGCGGGCGGCCTCTGAGAGGATGAAGCGCGAACAGGAACAGCATCTGGTCACGGTGGGGGCAGGGCTCCCTCAGGCCCTGGGGCCACATGGATGCAGTGCCTGCTGCGTGCATGCCCCATGCGTGCCCCGTGTGTGCCCCATGTGTGCCCCGTGCGTGCCAGGCTGTGGCTTCCCAGTCCCGCGTCCCCCCTGTCTGGGGGGAGGGGCAGCGGGGAGCATCTTCTGTGAGCGGGTCACTCTCTTCTCTGCACCCCAAACCAGACATACATGTTCTGTTCTCAGGCTGCGTGCCAGGGTGTGCCCGGGGAAGGCCTGGCACACACAGCAAGAGCCGGGCCGGGGCCGGGGAGCAGGGGGAGCCTGCTGCTGTGGGGGAGACCCGCAGGCCCCCCGCCCCACAGCTCCCTTGGGCCCCTCCCCTTCCTGGGAGAGGGTGAGCCCCCTGGAGGCAGAAGAGGGGCTGAGTCTGAGACGGGCCCGGAGGGCAGGAGCGAGAGGGTCCCCGTGAGGACGGGACCCGCTGGGGCGAGGCTGTGGCGTTGCGGGCGCCCGGGGACCGCCACGTGGAGCTGCCCGCTGGCCTCTCCCAGGCTCGTCCAGGAAATGAACTTCTCCCTCCTTCTCCGGGCAGCTTCCCAGGAAGGCGGGCTGTGGGGCGGGGGGGGGGGGGGGCGGGGGCGGGCCAAGGCCAGGCTGCTCCTGAGAGCCCCCCGCCTGTGGGGCTGGGGCTGAGCTGGCAGCCTTTGATGTTCCCGCTGCCCACCAGTCCCCAGCTCTGGCCTCACCCCAACCTGCCCACCCGGAGGAGCCCTGACGCCCAGGGCATGTGTGGGTGTGCTGGGCGCCTGCGTTCGGGGATGCAGCCAGGGTCAGCTGCCCTCCAGCTCACATTCTGAGGGCGGGGACGCTGGAGACCTTGAGAGCCCTGGGCTCCCCTGGTGACTTCCGCTCCAGGCCTCAGTTTACCCATCTGTGGGAGCGTGCACCCAGAGCGGCTGGGGCGGCAGGATGAGTGTAGACAACACGTGTGGGGTCAGACACAGGCTTCGGGGGTGACAGACGGGGCTCAGGGTCCCAGCGTGGCCATGCCTCAGCCGCAGCCCTGAGCCTCAGTTTCCCCGCCTATGAAGCGGACCCTCAGCAACTGCTCGGTCTCCACTGGCTGCCGCTGTGCCCGCCTGGTGTGCCTGCCGCTGGGCCGCTGGGAAAGAGTCGGCACCAGGCTGCAGGGCCTGTGGGCACCAGCGGGCCAGCGCCCTGGGAGGAGGAGCGTGGGGCACCACGGCCCACCGCCTCCCACCACTTCCCGGAGTCAGCCCGAGCTCAGCAAGTCCAGGGCCAGCTGTGGCCAGGAGGCTAGGCCCTTCCCCGCGGGCCTGACTCAGCCAGAGGCGCCCAGAGCTGGGCCTGGAGGGCCCGAGGGAGTGCCCGCTGCCCTGGCAGACCCGGCCTGTGCCCAGAAGCCGGGATCCGGGCGCTGGTGAAATCAGATCCGAGTGCGGCTGCTTTCCCGCTCTGGGAATTAGACACATGTTCTCATTGTCTCTCCCCCTCCCGCCTCCTCCCTCCCTGCTCTGCCCTTCTTCCTCCGCTCCCCTTCCTCTCCCTCCCTCCTGCACCTCCTCTCCCCCCCCCCCCCCCGCACACTTGGACCCCCTGTAATGGCCCTGAGCTCCCTTTGGAAGGGAAGTTTATGAGGAGAGAGCGGCAGGTGGACGGGGAGCTGCCCAGGTTCCCGGCAGCTGCCACCTGGCTGTAAGGACTTCGGCAGCTCCTCGGGGGGTCCCCTCAGGGTGGGGACTCTGCCTCTGCCCCACTGGGGATTTCCGCCGCCTGAGGCCCCTGTGTCCCCCAGCTCCCGCCCAGCAGGTCAGTAAAGGGGCTGCGCGGGGACAGCTGGGAGGGGCAGACACCGGGTCCCCCAGCCAGGCCCACTGAGGCCGGGGAACGTGCTGTGCCTCCGACCGGATGCCTCCTCCGCACCCTCCCCTCCCCCTCCCACCCCTTCCCCTTCCCCCTCCCCCTACTCCTCCTCCCCCTTCTCCTCCCCCTCCCCCTCCCCCTCTCCTCCCCCTCCCCCTCTCCTCCCCCTCCCCCTCCTCCTCCTCTCCTCCAGCCGGTCACGTGGGACCCAGACAGATGGTGTGGGAAGGGGCTGTGCCCGGGCAGAGGTGCCAGGGGCCGACACATGCCACTCAGGCTGCTCCCTGGGATCCAGAGGCACCGCCAAGGGACTGCGCAGGCCCGCGGGCAGCCAGCCAGGCAGGCCAGGGCCCGCGCCCGCACGTGGGCCTGAGCGAGGAAGGGTCTCCCACATGTCAGGACCACCTTTGGTTCGGCTGCATCTGTGCCTGTCGTGTCTTCCCTGCCGCCTCGTGGCTCACGCCGCTGAGAACAGTGACTGTCCGGCTCGTGAAGGAAAGTGTGTGGCATCTGGTGTGACCATCCCGGGGGCCCCTCCGAAGCAGCTCTGAGGCCTGGATTCAAGGGCGGGTGGTATATTTGGGGGTGATCCCAGGAAGCACTGACCCGGAAGTGGGGAAATGGGGCAGGACAGGCCAGGGAGTTAATGCAGCGTGCCGCTGTGAGAAGCTGGGGTGCAGGCTGCTGGGGACCTCTGGTGACAAGGCTGAACACCTCTCTGGGGTCCCCTCCGAGGGGCGAGGGAGCTGGGTGTATCCCGATGTGAGCCGCTGGCACTTGGATTCCTCCCGCGCCGTGGGCTGGGCTTAACCCGCTGGCACGGCGGGTATCACCTCTGTCCAAGGGTGTCCAGCTGGAGAGTGCCTTGGGGGTGGGTGGCGTCAGCATGTTACCTTAACAGATGCGCCCATTTGACAGATGAGCAAACTGAGGCTTAGGGAGCCTAGGGCGCATGCTCAAGGTGTAAAAGCAGGACAAGGGGGACCCCGGCTGACGGCAGGTCCTGGTGCCTGGCCCACGCGCTCTCCTGCCCTCGGGGCGCCCCTGCTCTGAGGGCCCTCCTGCCCCAGAGTGCACGGGGGGGGGGGGGGGGAACGGGGGAGGGGCTGGCCCAGCTCCTGGGCTCCTCCTAAGCGGGGAGGCCTGTCATCACTTCAGGCATAAACTCACTGGCCTGAGACTTCATTAAGCTCCACTCAGACCCGGCCGGAGCCTAACGAGTCCCAGATGCCGTGGCCTCTGTTTGGGATTTTCCGTGTCCGGCCGGTGGTTTCGGTGCCACAGCTGAGCTGAGCCGACTGGCATGTAGCGGGGATGACCATCAGGTCCCCACACAAGTTCTGGGCTCCGGACTGAACCCCTCAGCTCACGGGCCTGTGGCTGGAGGGTTTATCCCGGGATACTCACCACGGGCCCATGAGATCATAGGATCCTGGGGCGGGTGGACCGCGAGCCCTCTGCTCCTCCTCCGCGTGGGACGGAGCCCGAGAGCTGCCCGGGGAGGGCGGGGCGGGCTCAGCCTCCACGCAGCTCTGGGGTGGAAGGGAGGCTCACTCTCAATGGGGTGCCCTGCCCAGAGCCTCCCCCACCTCCAGGTCAGGACCCAGGGCCGCCCTGCACCTGGGGGGCTGGGACAGCGCAGGGAGGGGCCACCAGGGCGAGCGTGCTTGGGGACGCCGGGTGAGGGGGACGAGGCGGCGGCCCTGTCCTGCCTTGAGGCCACGTCTCACAGGCCACAGCCCAGGCCACCTCGCCCTGCCACCTTCTAGGTGTGCCCTCTGCCAGCTCTACAGAGAGGGCGTGCCCACCGCAGGCAGTTCACACAGCCAGGCCAGGCTCACCCAGGGAGGCAGCAGGGCCCCAACCTGAGCACAGGCGGCCCCACCTGAACCCCAGGCCTCGCGAGCCGGGGAGACGGCCTCGTGGGCCGGCGGGCGGAGCCGGTGTCCTGCCCAGGCCGGTCTCCGGGCGCGTCCCGGGAGCCCCAGGTCCCCGAGTCCCGCGCAGAGAGCACGGCAGCCCCTGCCTGCAAGTCCCCGCCTTCCCGAGCTGAGAAGTGGTCACGTGGCTCCACCAGCTGCAAGGGAGTCTGGGAAATGTCCCTGCGGCAGCGGCTTCCCAGCAGTGACCCTGGCCCTTGGCCAGGGAGTCGTATCCTCGCGGGTCAGCGGGCCACTCGGGCGCAGGCGCAGGCTCAGGCCTCCGCGTCTTGGCCGGTAGCCCTTCCCCGGGGGGATGAGACCGTCCGTGACCTCATCCACGTTGAGTGGCTTTATGGTCAAACGACCAGCATTTGAGAACATCCATGGCCCGCCTTCCGACTCCTGTGCCTTACATTTCAGCCAGCGGCGGCCGAGGGAATGGCGGGGAACGGCCGAGCGCAGGGTGCACGCTCGGGGGACCTTGTGGGTGAGTGGGCTCCCGTCTCCCGCATCCACGCCCGCCCACGCCCGCCCGGCCTCCTCTCATCTGCATGCTGGTCAGCGGGGCATGTGCTCTTTCCGCAGTGAATTAGGAATTCCTTAGACTCGGGGCCCAAACCAGAGTCCTCTGTGGCCAGAAACGAGGCCCGGGCCCGGGTCAGCACGGCCACCATCGCACCCAGGCCTGGTATACAGTAGGCACGTGGCGAAACCACCGGCAAACATGGAGCGCCTACTCCGTGCCGGGCACAGTGTAAGTGCTAACTCCATGGATGAAGACTGCTCTCCCTTATTTGACGGAGGGGGGAACCGGGGCGTCCTGATAAAGTGACCTGCCGGGGTCACGGAGGGACAGAGTGGGGAGCCAGGACTCGAGCCTGCGTCCAGCGCCAGAGGCTCCCACTTGACTCCCCTTCACGGCCTCAGCTTCAGGCTCTGCGCCCCCTCCTGCCCCAGCCCCACCCTCGAGGTAAGTGCCGGCAAGTGTTTGCCGAATGATGGGGCGGGAGAGCACCCGGAGTCGGGGAAGTGGTGTCTCCGGAAGGTGCCAGAGAAGGCGGGGCCTGGTGTCCTCAGAGGCCGGCCTCGTCTGAGATGCCCTGGGGGTCCTGGCTCGTGAGGCCGACAGCCTGGAGGGGATGCACCCCACCCACCGCTACCAGCCGGTCGAGGAACGGCTGCTCCCGCCTGCCTCTGGCCAGGCCCGTGCCGCCAGCGAGCCCAGAGCCCAGAGCCGCTCCCGGGGATGTGAGCAGGAGCCTGGAACCACGGCCACGTGTTCCCGGGGCCACTCACGCCCGGCTGGCCGGCATCTGCTGCGGATTAGGCCGGCCTGGCTGGTTTGCGTGCCGTCCAAGCGGACAGTCGGGATGAAAGCGAGGGCCAGCTGTGCGCAATCTCCCAGATAAGACGGCCCAGCTGGGGCTCTGAGCGGACTGCCTGGTGCCGCCAGAGCATTCCTGGGAGTCCAGAGCGACGGCGAGGCCTGGGCTGCTGGCCGCGGCCCCGGGGAGCCAGCGGCGAGGAGCGAGTGGCCCACAGGAGGGCACCTCTCCCTCCCTCCCTTCCGTCCATTCATGTCTTCCTTCCATTCATTCATTCATTCATGCCTTCCTTCACTTATTAGGTAGCTATGGTTCCTGCTCAGGACAATGGTGAGAAAGAATGAGCCCACCCAGCCTGATCCCACCCCAAAGAAGCTGGGCACGCAGAGGTGAGAGGTTACACCAAGCGGCCTGCGACCTGAGTGTAATTACCCAAGAGAGAGGTGCGAAGAGGGCGGGTGCATCGTGCGGTGGGAGGAGGTAACAGAGCCGGATCTCGTCCTGGGGATCAGGGAGGGCTTCCTGGAGGAAGTGGCCTTTGAGTCAGATTTTGACACGTGAATAGAAGTTAGTGAGTTGGAGGGGACAGCCAGTGCCCCGTGGCAGCAGAGAGGGTGTCAGGGGCAGGGTTCAGAAGAGGTGAGCGAGGTGGTGCCAAGGGACCGAGGAAGAGGGACTGCTGTGTGTGTGTGTGGGAGGGGCGGGGGGAGCAGGGCACTGGCGGTAGTAACAGAGCTGAGGGCACAAGGACCAGGGGCAAGACGGCCACGCTGCACCCTCCGTGTGATGCCGACGACACGGGACAGCGCAGGAGGAGCATTTACACAGGTTTCCGAGCGGTTTTGTTCTTAGAAGTTAATTGTGTGCTTATTTATTATTTTTTTTTTTTAAATATTTTTAAGTTAAATTAAATGTTTTGTTAATCTTCACCTGAGGATATTTTTCCCATTGATTTTTAGAGAGACTGGAAGGGAGGGGGAGAGGGAGAGAGACACAGAGAGAGAGATTGGTTGCCTCCTGAATGCATGGGCCGGGGAGTGAACCTGCGACCCAGGCACATGCCCTTGACCGGGCATTGAACCTGGGACCCTCTGGTGCTCAGGCTGACGCTCTACCACGGAGCCACACCGGCCAGGGCATATTCTGCCGGGTTTTCTTCCACTTCCCCTTGAGCACACGCTGTCAGGGCCTCGCAGGCCTCGGAGGCGCCTGGCTCATGTCAGCGGCAGCTTAAGCGGGAAATCGGTCCCGTTGATGTTCGCGGCCGGTTGCCGGTCCAGGGGAGGCGCCGGGCAGCTGGTTTCCTCCCGCGTGAAACATCGGGCGTGGATTCAGTAAAAGAAAAAAGAAAAGAAACCTTCAATGTGGAAACTGTGTGTGTTTTGACGGCGATCGCAGGCAGGCCGATCCTGGAGGGCCACGGCCCCGTGGTGACAGGGAAAACATGTTAGTGCGGGAGCGGGTGGGGTCGGCACCGAGTTCCTGACACGTTTAGGGCTTCACGGGTACTGACAACCACAGAGGTGCAGGTGGCGGAACGCACAGGACTTCTCTCACACGCAGATGGCTGAGCTGCCGGTTTGGTTCGGGGGGTGGACGAGGAGAGCGAGCCCTTCCCGGAGCCGCGCTCTGGGCCGGTCATCACGGCGGTTTGGGCCCTTGCGGAGTCCCTGCGCGGGGCGGCATGGAACGGATTAGAAAGCGAGTCTCTGACATCTGGTTTTGTTTTACTTAAATTCAGTTGGAGAGGTATTTTTTTTTTTTTTTGCTGTTAATCCTCACCCGAGGATATTTTTTCCATGATTTTTAGAGAGAGTGGAAGGGAGAGAGAGGGAGAGAGAGAAACATCGATGTGAGAGACACATCGATTGGTTGCCTCCCACACCTGCCCCAGTCGGGGCCAGAGATTGACCTGCAAGTGAGATACGTGCCCTTGACCAGGAATCGAACCTGGGACCCTTCAGTCTGGGCTGATGCTCTAACCACTGAGTGACATCAGCTAGGGCTCATTTGGAGCGTTTTACAAAAATATATTTTTATTGGTTTCCGAGAGGAAGGGAGAGGGAGAGAAAGAGAAATGTCACTGATGAGAGAATCATGGATCGGCTGCCTCCTGCACAGCCCCCACTGGGGATGCAGCCTGCAACCCGGGCCTGTGCCCTGACCGGGAATCGAACGGTCGACGCTCAACCACTGAGCCACGCCGGCCGGGCCATTTGGGGAGTTTCAACCAAACCATTTGACACGGGGAGCAGCGAAGCACGTGAGCTTTTGAATCTTTACGAATTCTAAGCCTAAAAGCAAAGTTTGCTGAGTGGAATGCAATGACGCTTATCCCCACGGAAACCAGGGAGGGGCCGGAACCCCTGCGCCCGGGGCTCGGCCGCGCGGGGCTGACCTTCAGAAGCGCATCCCCATGCTTCGGAAACCGCGTGGGGAGGACGTGGGGAGGCGCCGTGAGCTGTAACCGGGCCCATCTGTGTTCTAAGCTCAACCGCGTGGAACGGAGGCGGCCATGCAAACGGCCCGCACGCAGGGACCGCCGATGCGGATTGTGCCTTCGAAACAGACTGGCTGAGGAGACGGGGATGACACACCTGGGAGAACATGGGGGCTGAAACATGGAAGCAAAACAAAGAGACAGAAACGCGCCCGAGGAAGGACCTGGGATTGCGCCTCCCCCACGCGGCAGCGGACAGAGCTCTGAGCGTGGAGGTCTAGGGCAGGGGTCCTCAAACTTTTTAAACAGGGGGCCAGTTCACTGTCCCTCACACCGTTGGAGGGCCGGACTATAGTTTTAAAAAAAAAACTATGAACAAATTCCTATGCACACTGCACATATCTTATTTTGAAGTAAAAAAACGAAACGGCAAAAACACCCACATGTGGCCCGCGGGCCGTAGTTTGAGGACGCCTGGTCTAGAGCATCTACCAAGACGGTGTGTTCTCGCAAGAACCACGGAGGTCCACGGTCAAGGTCCATGGTCACGGGCCACGGTCATGGGCCACTGCAGGCCTCCGGCATTCCCATCGGCTCACATCAGTCTGAACGACTGGCCAGCCACGCCATCAAAGAGACAGAAAACAAGATCCTGTCGAAATCAGCACCAGCGACAGGCGTGCGAGGCCGTGGGCCGCGAGGCGGGTGGGGCGGGCGGGGCACGTGGGGCACGTGGGGTGCGTGGCCGTGTAGCCAGGGGAACACTCGCCGGTGGGTCCGCTTCCTGTGGGACGGGCGGGGCCCGTCTCTGAGAGCCTGCTGTTTGTGAAACGAGTGCTGCACGGAGCTCTGTCGCGGAGCCACCATTTCGAGACTGTGGGCAGGGCCCTGAGCCCCAGCGGCCTCTGTCTCCTCAGCCACTGTCCGCGCCGCCTCAGACGGACCTGCCCGGGGCGGGTCCCGGGTCCCCCAGCTGCGGGCAGTGGCTCGGCCAGCTTCTGACCGCTCTGCGCTGCCGGTGACAGATGAGCAGGAGGGTCTCGGGGAGGGAGGGGGACACAAGGAGAGGCCGGCCAGGCCTGAGGCCCACCTTCGACCGTCTCATAGGGCGGGGTGGGGGTGCCTGTGGATTTTCTCCCAGGAAGAGCCCTGGGCACCGACTGGGCCCCAGACCCCTGAGAGGATGGACGAGGAGTGTGGTCAGCGGGCAGGGCTGTGGCCTGGACCCAGCCGGGCTCTCTCCCGCCTCTCAGACCCCACAGACCCCCAGGCTCGCGCCACCACTGCACACGGTGGGCCAGGCCGGGAGGCAGCTCAGGGCGGGGACAGGGAGACAGCTCAGGGCTGGGGACAGGGAGACAGCTCAGGGCTGGGGACAGGGAGGTGGCTCAGGGCGAGGACAGGGAGGTGGCTCAGGGCTGGGACAGGGAGACAGCTCAGGGCTGGGGACAGGGAGACAGCTCAGGGCTGGGGACAGGGTGGTGGCTCAGAGCTGGGACAGGGAGACAGCTCAGGGCTGGGGACAGGGAGACAGCTCAGGGCTGGGGACAGGGAGGCAGCTCAGGGCGGGGACAGGGAGGCAGCTCAGGGCTGGGGACAGGGAGGCAGCTCAGGGCGGGGACAGGGAGATAGCTCAGGGCGGGGACAGGGAGGTGGCTCAGGGCGAGGACAGGGAGGTGGCTCAGAGCTGGGACAGGGAGACAGCTCAGGGCTGGGGACAGGGAGGCAGCTCAGGGCTGGGGACAGGGAGGCAGCTCAGGGCGGGGACAGGGAGGCGGCTCAGGGCTGGGGACAGGGAGGCAGCTCAGGGCGGGGACAGGGAGATAGCTCAGGGCGGGGACAGGGAGGTGGCTCAGGGCGAGGACAGGGAGGTGGCTCAGGGTGGGGACAAGGAGGTGGCTCAGGGCTGGGGACAGGGAGACAGCTCAGGGCTGGGGACAGGGAGACAGCTCAGGGCTGGGGACAGGGAGGCAGCTCAGGGCGGGGACAGGGAGGTGGCTCAGGGCGAGGACAGGGAGGTGGCTCAGAGCTGGGGACAAGGAGGTGGCTCAGAGCTGGGGACAAGGAGGTGGCTCAGGGCGAGGACAGGGAGGTGGCTCAGGGCTGGGACAGGGAGACAGCTCAGAGCGGGGACAGGGAGGCGGCTCAGGCTGGGCCTCAGGAGGCGCGGAGCTGCTGGTGGAGGCGGAGTTGGGGACGTGGCATCAGCCCCTGGGCTGGTCTGAGGGAGGCCCGGGGGCTGACTCATCGGGAGCCGAGCAGAAAGGGGCCCAGCTGTCCGCAGCTCGGGGATCTCCCTGTGTTGTTGCAAACGGGGATGGGGCGGGCGGAAGGACGGGGTTACTCACAGGACAGGCCTGCCTGCTGAGCTCCCTGGGAAAGGCCGCTCGGGGCTGGGGGTGGGGGCGGCTGCGCGGGAACTGCCTGGAACTCGGAGGAGTTTCCAGGGACAAGAGCCTCTGGTGCTGAAGCCGGGAGGGAGCGTCCTGGGCACAGGGGACCGCGGTCTCCCTAGTGGGGGCTGCGCAGCTGGGCAACATTTGTGGCTGCTCCTGGTACAAGGGCCTGGGGTGGGGAAACCCAGGTTCCCAGGGACTAAGTAACAGACCCCAGGCCCCACTGTCCCTGGGACCCACGTCCAGAGCTTTCTGTGCAGACACTGCAGTCTCTGCTGAGAGCGGCAGTCCCGCCCGGGGCCTGTGCCTGGCTGTGAGCCAGTGCAGCACACACACGCACACACAGGCATGCACACATGTACACACATAGATACACACATACACACCACACACGTGCATGCCCACTTATGCACACACACATGTATGTGTGTGCACAGCACACACACACACATGTGCATGTCCACCCATGCACATGCACACGCACACGTGTACACCACACACGTGCATGTCCACTCACGCACACGTGTAAACATACACACAGTACACATGTGCACATACCACACCCAGTGGTGCGCTTTCCCACCGAGCGGAGCAGCCTCCGGAACCTTCTGCTCTGGCGCCCGGCGGGCAGTCCATCGAAGGGCCTGGGCTGTGACATTGGGCCTGATGAGGGCGTGGAGGCGCTCCCCCCGCAGGGCCCCAGGATCCCCACCTGCCGCCGGCACAATCCCAGTGCAGCCCCGGATGTCCCTTCCCACATCCCGTCCCCGCTCAGGGCCCTCCCCCAGCTGACCCCTCGCCAGCTTCCGGGGCTCCAGGCGCAGGGCTGTCCGCTGCCGCCTCTGCCTCTGGGGCCCCGCGGCCTCTCCCTCGGTTTCTCTTCCTGTAAAGTCATTGGACTTAGGGCACCTCCTCGCCATCTTAGCTCATTACATCGGCAAAGACCCTGTTTTCCCTGTGAGGTCTCAGCTGAGGCTCTGGGGGGCGTGCATCCGGGGGGACACTCTCCAACCTCCTGCACTTACGAGAGGCAACGTTGATCAGGCCGGGCGGGACCCCCAGCCCAGCCTCCTGTGTCCCGACTGGCAGCTGCGGGCGCCTGGCTGGGTGCGGGCTGTGCTTTACCGCCAGGCACCCTGCCTCTGGCCACCCCGCGTCCCCGAGTTCGATTTCCTGAGAGCCCACACACGAGTGGGATCACACGGCCTTGCTCTCCCTCCGCCGTCTTGTTTCACGGAGCAGAGTGCCCTCCAGGCCCGTCCGTGTCGTCAACGGCAGGACTTCCTTCCTGTTTACGGCCGAGCCATGTTCACTGTGTATCTGGACCGCGTTTCTGCAGCCACTCACCCATCAGCAGACACGGTCACCTCCAGTCACGGCTGTCGCAAATAGCGTGGCCGTAAGCACGGGATGCACTATGTGTCTGAGCTGGTGTTTCTGTTTTCTTCAGGTGAAGACCCAGGGGTGTGGACCCTGGGCCCCGAGGCAGTTCCCTCCTACCTTAGGGAGGAACCCCCATACCTTTCCCAAAGAGGTGGCACGATTCACACGCCCCCCGGCATGCAGGCGGGCGCCCCGCTCCCGCGTCCTCCCCGCTCCCGCGTCCTCCCCGGGAGCGGGGCGCCCGCCTGCATGCCGGGGGGCGTGTGAATCGTGCCGCCTCTGTGGGAAAGGTATGGGGGTTCTAGTCTTTTTCTGTTGCTTGTAGATGTCTGTGCTCCTATTGGCTACCCACGGGGCTGCAGCGGGAGGGGTGGGTGGCCCTGCTTCCCGGGCTGGTAGGTGATGGGCACTCGCCCAGGTGGTGGCCCATCAGGCTCCCCCTGGCTGAAGGCCTCGCTGCGTCTGCCCACCACGCAGCCTGGGCCTCGGCCCCGGCCCGCAGGTGCGGCTTCTCAGGGGCGGGGCCTCCGTCGGGCCGTGCACAGGCGCCAGCAGCCGGTTCGCTTCCTCGCCGCCCAGTTCAGTGCCCGGCGCCCGGCGCTGCACGTGCCCCCGCCGCTCACAGGACCGTCCTTCCCGCAGCTGGCCGGGGTCCCCGCGGTAGGTGAGCTTGCGGGCCGCCCGCTTCTTCTGCTCCGCTGACTTCCATCACCTTGGCTCCTCCCCACGGACGGCCGCGCCAGGCTCTTTGGTAACGGCTGTTCTCACTGTGCCAGCCGGTGACTTGTGGTTTTGGTTGAGCACCCGGGGAGCGCCTTTCCCTGTACCCGTGGCCGCCTGTGTGTCTTCTTTGAAAACACAGGTTTGTTTCATTCCTCTGCCCATTTTTACATGGTGCGTGTGGGTGTGCGTGTGTGTGCGCGCGCGTGTGTGTGTGTGTGAGCGCGCGTGTGTGCGCGTATGTGCGTGTGTGAGCGCGCGCGTGTGTGAGCGTATATGCGTGTGTGTGTGCGCGCGCTTGGCTAGTGAGTTGTGCGGGTGTTGTATGTGTTTGGAATGTATGATTCGCCAGTGTTTTCTCGTGCTCAGTCAGCACCTTTTCACTCCGCCGACGGTGCCCCTGGCCGGGCAGAACCGATTTCCTTTGCTGTCGTCCCCACCGGCTTCTTGTTGCTCTGGCCTTTGGTGTCCGGCTCCAGACGTCATCGCCAAGACCGACGTCCCCGCGCTTGCCTCCTGCGCTCCCTCCGAGGGGGCTCGCGGTGTCCGGTCTTACGTCAGGTCCCGCGTCCACGTGGAGGTAGTGTGTGTGTGTGTGTGTGTGTGTGTGTGTGTGTGTGTGTGTGGTGTGAGGCAGGCGGCCGGGGTCAGCCTTTCGCGCGTGGCTGTCCCGCCGTCCCCGCCGTCACTGATGGGAGCGGGTTCCCGGCCCCGCCGCAGGTCCTTCCTCGCCTCCTTGCCACAGACTCATGGACGACACACGTGTGGGCCGGGTTCCGGGCTCTCCGGCCTGTCCTGTCGTGGGCGCGTCCGCTTCTGTGCCGGCGGCCTGCGATTTTGACGACGGCCGCGTTGACATCTAGTTTGAAAGCAGGGGGCGTGAAGCCTTCAGCTGTGCCCTTCCTCAAGCTTGCTGTGGCTCCCGGGGGTGCTCTGTGGTCCCAGGCACATGTCGGGGTCCTTGTCCTCTTTCTGGGCACCAGCCTTGGGGGTTTTGAGAGGGACTGATTGCACTGGGCCCGGGGAGCCCTTTGGGGAGGGCGGGCACTTTGACTGTCCTGATTCTCCCGTTACGTCTTTCAACTTGTTTGTGTCTTCAGTTTCTTTCAACGATGTCCAAAAAAGCTATTTAACGCTTGAAAATAGGGGGGAAACCCCGCTGTTCTTTCTAATCACAGGGGGGTGTCCGCGCAGCAGACCCCAATCAGAGCCCCTCTGCTGGTCCCCCCGCTGCTCCGGGAACCGGCTCTGCCCAGTCGGCTCCTGTCTGACGCGCACACACGGCCGGTGCACAGTCATTGTACGCGTCCGTGACGCCTGCTGGGAACGTTTGCAAATGATGCTCTGACCACCCCCGAGGCTGGCGAGCTAACCCGCAGTTGTCCTCAGAGCCGGCCCGGCGCTGGCCTTCCGTCCGATGTCACACCAGATGCCGCGACCGGCTTGCTCTGTGGGTCTCGGGGCAGCCGCCTGGCCCCTCCAGCGCCCCCTTACACGTGGGCCCCTGGTACCCCGAGTCTGAGCTTCCTATGGGGACCGCGTGGGCCCGAAGAAGCTCTGCAGACCATCATGGTAATCACGATCAGCTGCTGTCACCCACTCTCCGGCGCCCACAGGGAGGCCCCACTTAAACCAGGGGGTCGAACAGACACCCGCCCCACCTGCTGGGCCCTTACAAAGGGGGTCCTCGAGCTGCTCCCGGTGCCTGCTTCTCTGCAGCCTCTGGATGCAGGTGGGGTGGACCTCACGCACCTGCAGCCCACGCAGCGAAGGGTGCGGGATGGCCAGGACTCACAGGTGTGAGCGCCAGGGCTGCTTCCATTTAGGACAGTGGTCGGCAAGCTCATTAGTCAACAGGGCCAAACACCAACTGGACAACGATTGGAATTTCTTTGGAGAGCCAAATTTTTTAAACTTAAACTTCTCCTAATGCCACTTCTTCCAAATAGACTCACCCAGGCCGTGGTATTTTGTGGAAGAGCCACACTCAAGGGGCCAAAGAGCCGCATGTGGCTCAAGAGCAGCGGTTTGCCGACCACGGATTTATGGCATCTCTTCACTCCCGGAGGCCCCGCCCCCCGCCCCCTGCTCATCTGCGCTGTGGCCACGGACTCGCCTCTCTGGACATTTCATTGGAACGGGGTCATCTGTCAGTCAGCAGTGACCCCACCAGGCAGGGGCTACCTCCCCCCGCCCCCCCAGTGCTGGGACAGCCCGGTGGCCTTTTATCCATCTGGTCTGGCTTCCTGAGCCCCAGTCAGGCCTCTCTCCAGACCCCAGGGGTCCAGGAGCTCTGGGTGCCCGCGCTCCGGGCTGTGCCCGGGGGCCCGCAGCAGGGGGCAGTGCAGCTCAGTGGGGAACGACTGTGACAGGCAGCTGTCCTGTAACCTGGAGCGCACTGGGCGGTGGCTGCCCTCACGATGCTCCTGAGGCAGGTCCTAGCCCAGGCCTCTGGCGTAGGTGCTGTTATTAAGCCCATTTCACAGAGCAGCAAACTGAGGCTCAGAGATGCTGGCTGGCCTGCGCGGGGCACACAGCCCGGGAGAGGGGCGCGGGGTTCTCAGCCCGGTCTGTTAGCTCCTGGCCATGTTCTCAGCCCTCCTGCCTGGGATCTCAGCCGTGGCGTAGGGGGGTGGGGGTGATGAGGGTCCCTCCTGCCTCCGAGTCTCTGTTTCCTCCCTACATTTGGGGGTGCCTCCTGGTGCCCCCACGGTCTTGCCCTCAGCCCCTCCCGTCCTTCCACTCGGCTTCACCAGAACCGGGAGCCGTGTCTTCTCTCTGTGCCGATGAGGTAAGGCTCCTGGCACTAAGCAACCAAAACACAAACCTGAGCCTCCCGCCTGCCGCTGAGGGCGGGCCGCGTGGGCCTGGGGATGGCGGGTCTCCAGGGCCCGGGACCTCCTGGAGGGCCGGCGGTGGCTCTGGGAAGGCAAGCGGGGGGGGGGGGGGGCACGACACAGTGTGTGGGGGTCCCCTTCTGGCTCAGGCTCCCCGCAGTCTCGAGGGCACTCCTGACTGGACGGGCGTGCGGCCCTGATGACCAGGTCACGGGTAAAATCAAGGTCAGGAGCCACCGCCCTCCAAGGCCGCTCCCATGTACTCCCCTCCCCCTCCACCGCCTCCTCCAGGGAGCCAGCCTGGGTTCAGATGTGCAACAGAGAAGGCAAAGCTGGGGCCTCTCTCCCGAGACCTCGCTTCTCTTCCCAAAGCTGCGAGAGCCCCGGCCGCTGGGGCTGAGGGGTGGGAGCCTTGTCCTGTATACCGACCCAAAGGTTGCGGGTTCGAGTCCACTCAGGGCGCGTACAGAAGGCAACCGATCGATATTCTGTCTCACAGCGATGTTTCTCTGTCTCTCCCCCTCCCCTCCCCTCCCCCTCCCCCTCTCCTTTATCTTCTCTCCCCCCCCCTCCCCCCCATCTCTAAAATCAATACCATACCCTCAGGTGAGGGTTAAAAAAAAAGCCGCAGAGAAAGGCTGCCCAAGACGCCGACCAGGAGGCAGCCCGACGACAGAGTCATGTTCGCGGCCCGGCCCTGACGCGCAGCCAGGTCTCCGATGTTTCCACTCCGTGTTTGGCAGCGAGGCCGAGTGGGGAACAACAGCCGGAAGGCGCCGGCCCCGACGAGGCGGGGAGCGGGCTGAGTTGGGGTCCGGGGGTCTCCTCCCAGCAGCCCCTGGGCCGTGGCAGCGGGGCCCAGGCTCCGGGATGCTGGCCTGGCCCTCCTCTTGGCAGAGCCCGGCTGGTGTTACACAGAGCCGGTGCGGAGCCAGGGGACCAAACGTTTGTGTGTAACCACGGCAACGGAAGTGCTCCGTCCGTCCGAGGCAGCTCAGGACCAGGACCAGGCGATGGGGGCTGGAGCCGGGTGTCCATGGAGAGAGGGCCCGGCACCGCCAGCACGCAGCGGGCCGCACGCGGCCGAGGCCGCCAGAAAGCCCCGCTCATTCATCAGCGCGTCCCCGAGACGCTCACCGGCTGGCGGAGCCCTCACGCCGGCCTTTCGCTCAGGTGTTTCCTTCACGGAAACCTGGCCTCCCTCCCCTCCCGCCCGGGCCGCGCCAGCCCCCGCAGCGCTCCGAGCAAGACGCCGGCCAGGGGCGAACCCCCGCGACACTGCGGCCACGTGTCCGGGACACTCGGTAGCGGCGACGGCTGCGCAGCCGTGAATGGACTCAGTGCCCCGAGCCGCACACCCTGCGGCCAGCGAGGGAACGGTGATGTGTGTTTTGCCACAATCACAAGAGACGTTTAACCAAAACAGAGCTCAGGGCCAGGGAGGCTGGAGGGGAAGGAGCTGCTCCCAGACGGCCCCGGGGCTGGGGTGGAGGTGGTTTGTGCTCCGCGTGGGGGAGCAGCCAGTGGGAGGAGACCCGTTTCTCTTCATTCTGAGTCCCTACTGTGCGCCCGCCCCCGATGGAGAACACGGGCTGATACTGAGACCAAAATGGTCCCTGCCCTGGAGGTCTGCCCCACAGGCAGGGGGAGGCCTGTTCATCCCCGTTCACGAGGACAGCCACAGGAGTGCCACGGGGGTCATGGGAGTGCCATGGGGAGGAGGCATGGGAGTGCCCCAGGGCAGGGGGAGGGGCCACGGGAGTGTCACAGGGTCGGGGAGGGGCCACGGGAGTGCCAGGGGGCAGGGGACAGACCAGGGGAGAGGGCAGGGGGCAGGGCAGGGCTGACGGTGCCCTGGGTGGGCGCCAAGCCAGCTGCCCCCCTGCCCCCCCCACACCGTGGCGGCCCGCACAGCTGCTGCAGGAGGATTTGCTGGACAAATAAACAGCAGAGCAGGAGTCCGAGACGCTCGTGTCACGAAACAGGAAGGGGTTGTTTGCGGAGCGCTATTACAGGACAGAGCCGTGAGCGGGAGGCCCCTCGCAGGTGCTGAGCGCGGACCGCGGGGACCCCGCGCAGGACTTCACAGAGCCGTGAACTGCGAGGCGCGGGCACGTGGCTCCGCGTGACGGAGAGAGAGGCCAGCGAGGAAGATGGACAGTCGAGGCTCAGTCCATCCATCCCGCCCCCACGGCTGCTCAAGTGCGTCCCCACGGCCGGTGCTTCACGTGCACGTCCATGCTCCCCGCACTGGCGCTCGGGTCCAAAGTCATCCCACAGGAGTGAGGCCGTGTCAGCCCGGCTGCTCCCCCGGAGGCTGCTCCCCTGGAGGCTGGTCTCCTGGAGGCTGCACCTCGGGAGGCTGGTTCCCTGGAGGCTGCACACCCGGAGGCTGGTCCCCTGGAGGCTGGTCCCCTGGAGGCTGGTGCCCTGGAGGCTGCAGCCCTGGAGGCTGGTGCCCTGGAGGCTGGTCCCCTGGAGGCTGGTCACCTGGAGGCTGGTCCCTGGAGGCTGCTCCCCTGGAGGCTGGTTCCCTGGAGGCTGCACACCCAGAGGCTGGTCCCCTGGAGGCTGGTCCCCTGGAGGCTGGTCCCCTGGAGGCTGGCACCCCCGGAGGCTGGTCCCCTGGAGGCTGGTCCCCTGGAGGCTGGTCCCCTGGAGGCTGGTGCCCTGGAGGCTGGTCCCCTGGAGGCTGGTCCCTGGAGGCTGCTCCCCTGGAGGCTGGTCTCCTGGAGGCTGCACCTCTGGAGGCTGGTTCCCTGGAGGCTGCACACCCAGAGGCTGGTCCCCTGGAGGCTGGTCCCCTGGAGGCTGGTCCCCTGGAGGCTGGTGCCCTGGAGGCTGCAGCCCTGGAGGCTGGTCCCCTGGAGCTGGTGCCCCGGAGGCTGTACCCCTGGAGGCTGCACCTCTGGAGGCTGCTCCCCTGGAGTTTGCACCCCCAGAGGTTGGTCCCCTGGAGGCATCGCCTGCCTCCCCCCAGGACCAGAGCCTCACTCCTGGGCCCGGCCCCTCCCTCCAGCGTCTTGGCAGCGGCATCTCCTCCAACCTCTGACCTCTGCTCTGGCCTCACATCTTCTCTCTGACCCCGCCTCCTGCCCCCTCCTGGGGGCCCCTGGGATGGCATCGGGCCCACCCGTGGCCCAGGGTCCCTCCCATCTGAGGACCCTCAACTCCGTCACATCTGCCAAGTCCCCGAGGCCGTGTCGGGTCACGTAGCCCCTGCTCGGGGAGTGGGATGTGGTCTGGGGGGCTGCTGTTCTCGCCATCACGCAGGTGAGGGGTTGGCTCGCCTGCAGGAGAAAGGCGGTCCCGGGCGGGGAGGGAGGTGTGCGTGGCCCCACCTGTCTGGGCGTTCGGTTTATTGTTACTGTTATTTTGAGGACCTGAGGGCAGCGTCTGGGCCCCCTTACAGCCCCTGCACCCCCTTCGCGTCCTCCCCAGAGCGCTCAGCCCCTGCCCACATCTCGCACCATGTGGACGCCTCCCCATCATGACTGGCCGGCTCTGACCCCCCTTTGGGGGGTTTCTGGACCGTGTTCCCGAGTGCCCCGTGGCACGGCACCCACGGCACCCCTGTGGGAAATGGCTGCACCCGTGGGCCGAGAGTGACCCCCTTTAAAGTGGACAGGTGCGTGGCCTTTGGTCCGTTCACAGTGTCTGTCATGCGAACAGGACCCCGATCTAGTTCCGAAACGTTGCCACCCCCCCCCAGTAAAACCCACACCATCAGCCGTCGCTCCGCCTCCTCCCCTCCTCCCCCCCCGCCCCTCCCCCCCTGCAACCGCTAATTTCAGTGGCTGCGACTTGTCTGTTTCATACACACGGAGTCACATGCCACGTGGTCTCTGTGCCGGCTCCTTCCGCTGAGCACAAGGTCTGCGGTTCCTCCCTTCGTAGCAGCGCCAGAACCTCGCTCCTCCTCACGGCCGAGTCACAGTCCACGCGTGGAAGGAGCGCGCTCCACTCACTGGCCGCTGATGGCACCAGGGCCGGTCCCCCCTCTCGCTCCTCCTCACGGCCGAGTCACAGTCCGCGGGGAACGCGGGCTTGTCCGAGTCCTGCCTTACGCTTTTGGGTGAACCCCGGGCGTAGAGGGGACACGCTCTCACTGGGGGCCTCCCTCCCCGGCTCCTCCCCCACCTCTCTCCATCCTCCAAACGAACTCGCTCTCTAATCCCTGCCTCAGGCCCGTTTCTGGGAAAAGCCACGCTTCCCGGGGGCGAGGCTCGCTGCCTCTGAGTCATCCCTGGACCTGAGCGGCTCCGTCTGGCGGCCCGTCGCGGGGCTGTGCGCACGTGCGGGAATGAGGACGGGTTGGCCTTCAGATGCGGGGTCTCGACACATTTCCCGTGCCCCGTGGCACCAAATGGGAGGGCGGGCAGCCGGCAGCCGGCATCACAGAACATTCCGCCGGACGAGGCTGCAGTATGCGGTTGGTGTGCGATATTTTACACTTAAAAACCTCTGCCCGGCTGGCGTGGCTCGGTGGTTGAGTGTCAACCTACGGACTAGGAGGTCAAGGTTTGACTCCCAGTCAAGGGCACAGGCCCGGGTTGTGGGCTGGATCCCCAGTGTGGGGCGTGCAGGAGGCAGCCGATCAGTGATTCTCTCTCATCATGGATGTTTCTCTCTCTCCCTTCCTTTCTGAATCAATAAAGACATATTTTTAAAATGCCCCGAAGCCCCAGCCAGCTCTCCTGGAGCTTCCTCCTCGCCGAGCCCTCCCTGGATGTCCGTCAGTCAATCAGCGTTCCCTTAGGTCAACGCAAACCCACGCCCAAGCAGCAGGGGCCGGGGTGCTGGTGGCTGGTGTGGGCTGAGCCGACGTGCAGCCCCTGAACTTGGCTCAGTCTCTCCGCCTGGCCCAGGCCGGCCGAGCGGGGCGGGTTGGGGACGTGGCCGGGGCGTCCTGGGTGGGGCCCGTACACAGGCTGCGCTCACACCCGCGTGTTGGAGCAGGGGCTGCGTCTGAGCTCAGTGCCAGGGAGTCTCTGGGCCATCGGGAAGCTCGCAGCTGCCTGTGGCGGGGGTGGGGTGGGGGGGGGGGAGAGGAGGATACGGGCTGGCAGGGCTGTGGCCCGGGGAGGGGTCCATGCCCTCCTCCTTCTCCCGGGGCGGGGGCGCTGGTGCTGGCCCTGCCACAGAGCCATCTGGTCCCAGGTGGCTTCTTTTTCTTTTTAATGTGTTTTTATTGATACAGAGAGGAAGGGAGAGGGAGAGAGAGAAACATCCATGATGAGAGAGAATCATGGATCAGCTGCCTCCTGCACGCCCCACACTGGGGATCGAGCCCCCAACCCGGGCCTGTGCCCTGAGCGGGAATCGAACCCTGACCTCCTGGTTCATAGGTCTACACTCAACCCCTGAGCCACGCCGGCAGGTCCAAGGTGGCTTCTGACCACACTTCGCCCACCAACCGGTGACCAGGCAGGCCCTGTAGGCCGGGGTCCCAGTCCTGATCCATCGGGCTCCCCTCCACGTCCCTGTGCGTCTCCTGCGTGTAACCCACACTCTGCGAACCTGCCTGGTGCCCCACGGCAGGTGCAGCTCCCTGACTCCCGATGGCCCGGGAGGCACGCACTCGAACGCATCTCACTTTACAGACGAGGAAAGGGCGGCAGACAAGGTCATAGGTCACATGGCGGGGCGGGGGGGGTCTGTGATGTGGCAGCTTTTAGCATCTTTAACCACGTGGGCTCATTGCACACCGGCCGGAGGCGGCATCGACGGCAGAGATAGAGCCGGTGCCTCAGCTCCAAGGGGGCCCCGCCCGATGCGCGGTGCTCGCGGGGGCTGCCCCGGGCAGCGGCCGCCGTGTCGGGATCCAGCAGCCCCGACGATGACCTCACCCGGACACGCCCGCTTCACACTGCTCCTGACCCTGCCCGTCCACCCCTCACCCGAGCTTTATGGGGGCCCGGGGGACACAGAGACGCCCAGCGCCGGGCCGCGCACGCGTGTGTCTGTCCAAGCAGCACTTCCTCGCACGCCTGCGGCCCCGCCTCCGGCCTCATGGACCGGGCGGCCTGGCCCTGGGCTGGACGTGTTGGGGTTCTCGGAGCGCAGGCTGGAGACGGGCTTGACGGCCGCCCTCAGCAGGGCCTGCTGTCCTCTGTGGGGTCCCTGTGCCCCCGAGAAGGCCAGTGTGACGTTTTCCTCCACTCGCTCCTGTCCTCTGGTGACCATCACACAACCGTGTGGGGACAAACAGCCATGAGGTGCCGGGTCCCATGGGGGAGGGGCGGCACTCCGCTCACCCCCCCCCCCCCCCAGCTATCCCGGGGCCCGTCACGTGGAAATTAAAACAGTCTTCCAGGGAATTAATGAAAACCACCTTCCCCAGGCAGCTGCTCCAGGTGTGACCTTGGTTAGGGGCCCGCGGCCAGGGGTGAGCTGGGGGGCCCCTCGCCCAGTCCATCTCCCCTTTGCAAATGAACCCTGGGACATGCCGGCAGGCGCAGACCCCGGCAGACCCGCTAGGGCCCCACGCAGCCACGCGGTTCATTCTCGGAGGAGACAGACACCCCAAGAGGTCAGTCTTTCCCTAGACTTGGGGCGCCAGGGGCTGGCACACACAGGGCTTGCGGGGGTCAGCAGGCACCCCTGAGGCGTCTGCCCGCAGCCCGTGCACCCGCGGCCCCGCCTTCAGGTAGTAGGTAACCGCCAGGTTTGGGCACTGCCTCCCCCTCCGTGAGCTGATGTGGGGACTAAATCCGCACAGTTTCTTCTTTCTTCTTTCTTTCTGTTACTCCCCACCCGAGGATATTGTTCCATTGCTGAGCGGGAATCGAACCCTGACCTCCTGGTTCATAGGTCTACACTCAACCCCTGAGCCACGCCGGCAGGTCCAAGGTGGCTTCTGACCACACTTCGCCCACCAACCGGTGACCAGGCAGGCCCTGTAGGCCGGGGTCCCAGTCCTGATCCATCGGGCTCCCCTCCACGTCCCTGTGCGTCTCCTGCGTGTAACCCACACTCTGCGAACCTGCCTGGTGCCCCACGGCAGGTGCAGCTCCCTGACTCCCGATGGCCCGGGAGGCACGCACTCGAACGCATCTCACTTTACAGACGAGGAAAGGGCGGCAGACAAGGTCATAGGTCTCATGGCGGGGCGGGGGGGGTCTGTGATGTGGCAGCTTTTAGCATCTTTAACCACGTGGGCTCATTGCACACCGGCCGGAGGCGGCATCGACGGCAGAGATAGAGCCGGTGCCTCAGCTCCAAGGGGGCCCCGCCCGATGCGCGGTGCTCGCGGGGGCTGCCCCGGGCAGCGGCCGCCGTGTCGGGATCCAGCAGCCCCGACGATGACCTCACCCGGACACGCCCGCTTCACACTGCTCCTGACCCTGCCCGTCCACCCCTCACCCGAGCTTTATGGGGGCCCGGGGGACACAGAGACGCCCAGCGCCGGGCCGCGCACGCGTGTGTCTGTCCAAGCAGCACTTCCTCGCACGCCTGCGGCCCCACCTCCGGCCTCATGGACCGGGCGGCCTGGCCCTGGGCTGGACGTGTTGGGGTTCTCGGAGCGCAGGCTGGAGACGGGCTTGACGGCCGCCCTCAGCAGGGCCTGCTGTCCTCTGTGGGGTCCCTGTGCCCCCGAGAAGGCCAGTGTGACGTTTTCCTCCACTCGCTCCTGTCCTCTGGTGACCATCACACAACCGTGTGGGGACAAACAGCCATGAGGTGCCCGGGTCCCATGGGGGTGGGGCGGCACTCCGCTCACCCCCCCCCCCCCCCCAGCTATCCCGGGGCCCGTCACGTGGAAATTAAAACAGTCTTCCAGGGAATTAATGAAAACCACCTTCCCCAGGCAGCTGCTCCAGGTGTGACCTTGGTTAGGGGCCCGCGGCCAGGGGTGAGCTGGGGGGCCCCTCGCCCAGTCCATCTCCCCTTTGCAAATGAACCCTGGGACATGCCGGCAGGCGCAGACCCCGGCAGACCCGCTAGGGCCCCACGCAGCCACGCGGTTCATTCTCGGAGGAGACAGACACCCCAAGAGGTCAGTCTTTCCCTAGACTTGGGGCGCCAGGGGCTGGCACACACAGGGCTTGCGGGGGTCAGCAGGCACCCCTGAGGCGTCTGCCCGCAGCCCGTGCACCCGCGGCCCCGCCTTCAGGTAGTAGGTAACCGCCAGGTTTGGGCACTGCCTCCCCCTCCGTGAGCTGATGTGGGGACTAAATCCGCACAGTTTCTCTTTCTTCTTTCTTTCTGTTACTCCCCACCCGAGGATATTGTTCCATTGATTTTTAAAAAAATATATTTTATTGATTTTTACAGAGAGGAAGGGAGAGGGGTAGAGAGTTAGAAACATCGACGAGAGAGAAACATCCATCAGCTGCCTCCTGCACGCCCCTTACTGGGGATGTGCCCGCAACCAAGGTACATGCCCTTGACCGGAATCGAACCCGGGACCCTTCAGTCCGCAGGCCGACGCTCTATCCACTGAGCCAAACCGGTTAGGGCTCCATTGATTTTTTAGAGAGTGAAAGGGAGGGGAAGAGACAGAGAGAAATGTCGATGTGAGAGAAGCACATTGGTTGGTGGCCTCCCACACGTGCCCTGACCAGGGGACCTGCCACCGAGGCACGTGCCCTTGACCGGGATCCAACACGGGTCCCTTCAGTCCACAGGCCGACGCTCTATCCACCGGGCCACACGGGCCCGGCTACAATCCCTGTTCCAGCTGCTGCTGTCGTCACCACGTGAGTCGCGGGCTAAGCCTTGGGCGACCCTCACTTTCCTCCGTGCTGGCGAGTCTGCGCCGCGGGCGCGGCTCCTTCCTCCTTTACAGGGGCCAGCAAGGACCAGAGAGGGGCCGGGACCTCCCTGGGGCCCCCCAGCTGGGAGCTAACCACTGTGCCCCCGTGGGGGAGGGTCGGAGAGCCCACCCCGGCCGGACAGGACGGGACCGAGACAGGAGCCGGTATGTGGCTCCCGCTTCCAGCCTGATGAGGTCATCCACCTCCCGCCCCCAGCGCCCGGGACGAGAGGGGAGCCCATTCCTGTGGCTTATCTGGCCCCGGGGAGGCGGGTCTGCCAGCAGCCTGCCCTCGGCGCACAGCGGCTGGCCTGGCTGCCATCCCCCGGCCCTGCATCCCCTGGCCGCGGCCGGCGAGGGCAGAGCGTTTTCCATGTTGTGCGCAGTCCTCCGTGTGGGGCTCCCAGATGGGGACGCAATCGTTACCATTTGGAACGAGATTCCAACTGGAGCAGAAAGCACTGGGAGCAGAGGACGCGGGGGGAGCGGCGGGGTTTCGAGAAAACAGCTGCTGCCCAGCTGTGGCCGCGGGAGGAGGGGCCGCTGGGCTGCTGGCCGAGCTGGGCTTCTCGGGCCTCACCAGGGGCGGGGGAGGGGAGTGGGGGGGAGGGGGGCAGTCCTGCTTTGGCCCAGGCTCCCCCTCCCCCTCCCTCTCACTCGGCGCTGCCAGTGCGGGACCTGCCGAAGCCGGGGCCTCGGGTGTGGTCCAAGCCCTCCGTGGGCGTCCCCGCTCCCCGCTCCCAGCCACGGCTGCCTCAGTCTGCCTCCTGCCTGTCCCTCCGCGGCCCTGTCGCAGCTGTCCTCGCCCCCACCACGTACCCGCCGCCCCACGGAGACGCCCACGGAGCCCGCGGGGGCCTGAGGTGCAGCTGAAGGAGCCCCCGTGGCCCCTCATGCAGGCAACCCCTCATTTGGGGAAACTGAGGACTGAGTGGGAAGGGCGTGGCCAAGGTCACTTCTGGCATGAGCGGCTGTGTCCGGGCCCCCCGAGGCTCCCTGCTCCCACCCACCACCTCTCGCTGCCCCGCTGTGTTTCCGAAGGGACTCACCGTGGCTGCAAAGGTGGTCACGGCCAAGCCACAAGGGGTGGCTGTTTCCTCATCGGCCCAGCCATGCGCGCTGGCCTCCTCCTTCCCGCTGGGCCGCGCCCACCCCCTCCCTGGCACACCCTGGCGCACCCTGGCACACCCTGGCGCACCCTGGCGCACCCTGGCACACCCTGGCACACCCTGGCGCACCCTGGCACACCCAAGCCGCAGGTCTCTCTCCTGGGACGAGAGGGTCCTGCACGGTGGGGAGGGTGGGCCCGTGGCCCCCGGCGGCCTCCCCTTCTCACTCGTGAGGACACGGGGTGGTCTGGGTCGCTCCAGCGGAGGCCCCTGGGGGGACGGTGGCCTGTGGGCATGAGGCATACGTTAATGTCTTACCCCAGCTGCCGAGGCCTGACCTCCAGGCGCTGCCCCCCATGTGACCCCGCAACGGCCTTCAATGACCCCGAGACCTACCGCCTCGGCTGCGGGACAAACCCCCATTGATTCTCTGGTTCAGCGAGAGGGAACAGCCCTGAACCTCCGCCAGGGGTCTGGGGTGCTGGGAGGGCTCGGGCCGGAACCCAGAGAGGGAAACAGACTTTTACGACGCCCTTCCTCCGGGGACGGCCGGGCGCGCTTTCCGTGCGGGAGAAGGGTCATGCTGGGCTGCCGGCCGGGCAAGCGGGTAGTGAGCCCCCCGCGCTCCTGCTCGAGGCTCCTCGCGGGACCTGGGACCTTCCTGAGGGCTCGGGATGGCGACGGTCTGCGGGCCACCCATCTGCCATTTGACAGCACTGGTCCCCGGGGCGTCCACCCTGCAGGGCGCCGTTAGTGAGCGCGCAGGTGAGCAGTCGGCTCGAGCCCCGTGAGGGGTGGGGTGAGCCATTCCAGGACATACACCACGCCCGGACACGCCATGCCGCCACGGTCGGGCCAGCACTGGCTGCGGATCCCCGCCAAGTGCCGGGTGCCGGGGCGCTTCCTGCTGTGTGGCCCTGGGCAGTGGCCCCACCGCTCTGTGTCCTCCTGTCTGTCACACCAGGAGGATGGGGTGCTGCCTCAGGGGGCAGCTGTGCACCTTCCCAGAGCGCCCGGAGCAGCGACCCCGGTGGGTGCCTGGTGCCGGCCACTCTCCACCCTTCTCAGCATTTGCCTTCAGGAGCAGGGGGCCCCGTGCCTCCTCCTGCGGGCGTCTGCCCCGTCTCTAAACATCAGCGAGTTCAGCCCGGCGGGCGTGGCTCAGTGGTTCAGCGTCTACCTATGAACCAGCATCGACCCATGAAACTGTTAGTGTCAGTCGGTTCCACGGGTTCCCCTGCCCACGGGCACACCAGCTGGCACCACCAGGCCATCAGGGTCGCCTCTCCCCCCTCCCATGCCCTCGCCAACACCAGGTATTGAAAACTTTATTTATTTATTTATTTTTAAAATGTATTTTATTGATTTTTAGAGAGGAAGGGAGAGGGAGAGAGAGAATCATTGATTGGCTGCCTCCTGCACGCCCCCCACTGGGGAATTGAGCCTGCAACCCAGGCATGTGCCCTTGGCTGGAATCGAACCTGGGACCCTTCAGTCCGCAGGCTGACGCTCTATCCACTGAGCCAAACCAGCCAGGGCTAAACTTTAAATTTTTGCCAACATGATGGGCTGAAGATCATGTGGGTTTGGACCTGGTGATGGCAGGTTAGCTGCTTCCTGCCTCCGTGCGCCAGCCTGTCTGTGAGTGACGTGGGCGACCCTGGGCTTCAGGAATCGGCTGGGCCCACCCTGTAGCAGCTTCTCGTTGCCAGCTCACCTTTGTGTTTAAGATGGATGGGAGGCATTTCGGTACACGTGCATATCTGTGTGTGCACACGTGCATACAGGCATGCCTGTGGTATCACACAGCTCGACACTCATGTACACATGTGTATGTGATATGTAGAACTTTCAAATTGTATTATTAAAATCAATTGATGTTTTCTTTTTAAAAAGATATATTTTTATTGATTTCAGAGAGGAAGGGAGAAGGAGAGAGATAGAAACATCAGTGGTGAGAGAGAACCCTTGATCAGCTGCCTCCTGCAGGCCCCACATTGGGGATCGAGCCCACAACCTGGGCCTGTGCCCTGACCGGGAACTGGACCGTGACCTCCTGGTTGATAGGTCGACGCTCAGCCACGGAGCCACGCCGGCCGGGCTGAATCCACTTTTCGTGGCCCTTCTAGACGTGTCTCTCTTCCTCCAAGCGTGTCTTACAAACCCACCTACAGCTCTCCCTCCTTTCCATCTCCGTGGGGGAACTCTCCTCCTAGAGTGCAAGTTGGCGGAAGGAGCGGTTCAGTTATTCCTTCGGCTTCTTTGCTCCGGATGAGCAGCATTCCCCACGACTCACGGGACCGCCGCCTTCTCCTCCACCGACCGTGTCCGCAGGTCCCGCCCGGCTCTCTGGGCTGTCCTGGATCCGCCCGGGGCCACCGACGGGCCGCAGTGGCTGGCACCGGGCGGTCTGAAGCGCGGTGGCTTCGGCGTCGGTGCGGGCTGCCGAGGGGCCTTGTCCCCGGGGCAGACCCTGGTGTGACCCCGGGAGTGAGGATGTGTCTGAGGAGGACTTCGCCGCTAACAGAGCGTTTGGGAGGAAATGAAACGTTCGTGTTTAATAAGCGGCCTGTCCATGGGGAAGGGCCTCTCCTCTCTCCTGCTCGTCGTATCTTGTTGTTGTTAGTCCTCAAGGACATGTTTCCATTGACTTTTATTTATTTATTTATTTTTATTATTTTTAATACATTTTATTGATTTTTTACAGAGAGGAAGGGAGAGGGATAGAGAGTTAGAAACATCGATGAGAGAGAAACACGGATCAGCTGCCTCCTGCACACCCCCCACTGGGGATGTGCCCACAACCAAGGTACATGCCCTTGACCGGAATCGAACCTGGGACCCTTCAGTCCACAGGCCGACGCTCTATCCACTGAGCCAAACCGGTTTCGGCTCCATTGACTTTTAGAGAGAGCAGGAGGGAGGAAGGGAGGGAGGGAGGGGGGCAGCAATGTGAGAGACACATCGATTGGTGGCTTCCTGCATGTGCCCTGACTGGGGGTGGGGGGCGTGCCTGCAACCCAAGTACATGCCCTTGACTGGGAATCGAACCCAGACCCTCCGGTGTGGGGCCGGCGCTCTAACCACTGAGCCCGCCAGGGCCCACCTGTCCCATGGACGTGGCTTAATTCTCGCCTCCCCCACGCGGATTCCCGGCAATGTCGGCATCCTTGTTAAGTTGCCTTGAGCTTCGGGCCTTTCAGTGCTTTGTGAACGGGTTCCGCTCGCCCTTTGCTGGCTGGTTCCTGTCCGGCTGCCGACTGTGCGTGGTTCTGTGTGGCCCGGTGGCGGGCCCAGGCCTTGCAGCGCAGCTGGGTGCACCCCGTTCCTGCGCCGGGGGTCCCACCCTCTCCGCGGGGGCCGGTGCGTGGGTGGGTGTCCACGCTCTCAGGGAAAGGGGAGTGTTTGGAGGGGGACACAAGAGGGGATGGAGGACACAGGAGGGACTGGGGGACACAGGAGGGACAGGGGACACAGGAGGGGACTGGGGGACACAGGAGGGACTGGGGGACACAGGAGGGACAGGGGACACAGGAGGGGACTGGGGGACATAGGAGGGGACTGGGGAACACAGGAGGGATGGGGGGACACAGGAGGGAATGGGGGACACAGGAGGGAATGGGGGACACAGGTGGGGACTGGGGGACACAGGAGGGGACTAGGGGACACAGGAGGGATGGGGGGACACAGGAGGGAATGGGGGACACAGGAGGGAATGGGGGACACAGGAGGGATGGGGACACAGGAGGGAATGGGGGACACAGGAGGGGACGGCTGGGCGTGGAGCCTGGCCCCGTCACTGCAGAAGAGGGGAGAGTGGACGGAGTGACAGGAAGAGCGGGCTCGTCACGGGCCCCCTCGCGGCCTCTGGCTGCCCTGGCTCCCTGGGGCCGCAGCACGCCAGCGCCTGAGCCACGCGGCGTCACAGGGGACGGTGAGGAGCACGCGGAGGCCGCCCAGCTTCTGCCAACACGAGCCGACGGCCCGTCTCTGTGCGGCCTCGGTGGGTGGACGCGGGCGCAGGCGTGAAGCGGCGTGTGGAGCTCATGGGAGCCCTGGCGCCTGCTGGGCCGTGCGGTGGAGGTCGCCCTGGGGACAGGCCGGGGGCGGGGGGCACCCAGGAGGCGGGCCTGGGACTCCTGACCCGGCTGTCGCACCCGCACCCGCACGTGCTCCGTGATCGCTCACCGCCGGGCGTGCGGGTCTGGGCCGCTTTCCCTCACTGCTTCCCGTTAAACACGTTGAAAACCGCTCCCGGGCGTTTTGCTGAGATGCGCTGTCTGAGTTGCAGAGCCCAGCAGGGAGCCACCTGGAGCTTCGGGGTGCAGGGAGCGAACTGCAGGCCGCGCTCGGACACCAGCGACACGGCCCGCAGCCATCCGGACGGCAATGGAGAGCGGAGAGGTCCCCCCGTCCGCCCCCGCCCCCATCGCGCCCCTTGCAAAGCTCCAGGATTACTTTTAGCATCTGAAGCCCATCTTCCCTCCTGCGTCTGAGCTCAACTCGGCGCTGCAAGAACCGAGTGTGTGTGTGAGTGTGTGTGAGCATGTGTGTGTGTGAGTGTGTGTGTGTGTGTGTGAGTGTGTGAGAGTGTGTGAGCATGTGTGTGTGTGTGAGCGTGTGTGTGTGTGAGCGTGTGTGTGTGTGTGTGTGTGTGTGAGTGTGAGCGTGTGAGCATGTGTGTGTGTGTGAGCGTGTGAGTGTGTGTGAGTGTGTGAGCATGTGTGTGTGTGTGAGCGTGTGAGTGTGTGTGAGTGTGTGAGCATGTGTGAGTGTGTGAGCATGTGTGAGTGTGTGAGTGTGTGTGAGTGTGTGTGAATGTGAGTGTGTGTGAGCATGTGTGTGTGAGTGAGCGTGTGTGTGTGTGTGTGTGAGCGTGTGAGTGTGTGTGAGCGTGTGACTGTGTGAGCGTGTGTGTGTGAGTGTGTGTGAGCGTGTGAGTGTGTGAGTGTGTGTGAGTGTGTGTGTGAGCGTGTGAGTGTGTGTGAGCGTGTGACTGTGTGAGCGTGTGTGTGTGAGTGTGTGTGAATGTGTGTGTGAGCGTGTGTGTGTGAGTGTGTGTGTGAGTGTGTGTGTGTGTGTGTGAGTGTGTGTGTGAGTGTGTGTGTGTGTTCCCAGAGCCCAGCTGGAGTCACAGAGAAGTGCTTGTGGCTTCCCCGCAGCCGCATCGAGGTGGAGATTGTGCTGACGCTGAGCCGGGCTGGCTTGGACGGTGACAGCCTCCAGACCCGCCGGCCGGCGAACGCCCCTCCCGTGGCCAGGAGGACCTCGGTGGGGAGACCCCAGGCTTGCTTTGTGGGTGCATCCTGGGCAAGGGCTCCCGGCCGGCAGGGCAGGCAGCAGCCCATCCGTCACCCCGGGCGGGCGGGCGGGCTCCTGTGGGCTCCGCATTCCTTCCGAGTGAGGTATGCGCCCGGAGCCCGAGCACACGGTCAGCATTCTTCCCAGAAACGGCGGCGGGCGTGGTGGGAGCATCGCTCCCGAAGACTGGAGGGGGCGGCCACGCTCACCCCCACGTGGTCCCGGCGAGCTGCCTACGTGGAGGGGGCACCGGCACCCACGGACGTGTGGCTGCAGACGCACCGCCGTCCTGTGTCTCTGCTTCCGGCCGGGGCCGCGCTGTCATCGGTGGGGCCTCTGCATCCTGAACCACAGGCCCTCGGCCCCACGGCGTCCTGTGTGGGAGCCCCGGGTGTGAAATAGACGGTGATGGGCGCCTGGGGCCAGGCCCCTCGCCCTGCGTGCCCCCTCCCCAGGGCAGCCCCGAACCCTCCTGGTCACCTGAGGGCTCCAGGAACAGGGTTTGGACACCACACCGCCCAGTGTCCCCCAGAGGACACCCCTCTCCCTCTCAGCTGCACCCCAGAAAAACGTATTGGCGCCTGGATGAACCGGGGCCTGGCTTTACCCGGAGGCGGTCCCGCCGACCTGGGCACGTGGAATCCAGAGAGGTGGGCTCCGGCCACAGTGGAACCCGCAAGGACCCTGCATGTGCTTGGGGGGACCCTGTGCGGAGCCCCGGGTGCAGGGCTGATTTAGGGCGTAGACACCATCCCTGAGGCGGGCGCATCCTCCCCTCCCAGGGTGTCCCCTGCCGGCCAGCGTGGCTGGGGCGTCTGCAGGGTCCCTTCCGAGGCCCCACGGGCCCCGGCTCCAGGCGCGTGGCTGTGACGGGCAGGCAGGCTGGTGTTTGCTGGAGCTGCAATGGGCGTGCTGGCCTGTGACTGAGTGGGGACCTTGACCTCTAGCAGGTGGGAGTGTTTACACCAGGGGTCCTCAAACTGTTTAAACAGTTCACTGTCCCTCAGACCGTTGGAGGGCCGGACAGTAGTTTAAAAAAAACTATGAACAAATTCCTATGCACACTGCACATATCTTATTTTGAAGTAAAAAAAAAACCGGCAAAAACACCCGCATGTGGCCCGCGGGCCGTAGTTTGAGGTCGCCTGGTCTACACCATGAAACTGGCAAAGGCACAAGGCAGGGCTCCCCCAACCGCCCCCGAGGCGGCGGTTACACTTCCTCTGCTAAACAGTGTGTCACACACGGACGTGCCGCTGTAGCCCAACCTCGCTGCCGCCCCATGAGGCAGGCGTCACCTCCGCTTCATTTACTTATTTTTTTAAAAAATATTTTATTGATTTTTTACAGAGAGGAAGGGAGAGCCAGAAACATCAATGAGAGAGAAACATCGATCAGCTGCCTCTTGCACCCCCCCCCCCCACTGGGGATGTGCCCACAACCAAGGCACATGCCCTTGACCGGAATCGAACCCGGGACCTTTCAGTCCACAGGCCGACACTATCCACTGAGCCACACCGGCTAGGGCTCATTTACTTATTTTTATATTTCTATTGATTTCAGAGAGGAAGGGAGAGGGAGAGGGAGATAGAAACATCAGTGATGAGAGTCATGGATCGGCTGCCTCCTGCACGCCCCGCACTGGGGATGAGCCCACAACCCGGGCCTGTGCCCCGACCGGAATCAAACCGTGGCCTCCTGGTTCAGAGGTGGACGCTCAGCCCTGAGCACCGCCGGCCAGGCGCCTCTCCGCTTTATTGATGAGCACCGGGGGGTGCAGGGAGGGCAGGCGTCTCTCCGAGTCGCAGGTGCGGCCGCGGTGGCTCCGGTGTGTCTGAGTCTAGACCCAGCTTCCTGGCCATCACTGCCCGTCTGTGCGCATGTAGGGTTCCCTCTGCGCTGGCACCCACGCCCCCTCCGACCTTGGAGGTCAGGGGCAGCCGCTCTCCCAGAATCCCCCTCTGCTGGCCAGCTTCCTGCCTCTGGCGGGAGGGCATGGGCCCGGGCATCGGAGAGCTCGGGCGCTCGAGGTCTCACTGGCTTGCCCGGCAGCCTGGGTCCCTGGACCCCACGGCCACTGGCCAGCCTGCAGGAGGGAGCCCCGGGGCTCGGGGGTGTCTCTCTCTGGGGGTTCCGCCGGGCCAGGGGTGCCGCTCCGTGCCAGCCTGGGCTGGGCTGGGGTGGAGAGGAGGGCCAGGGGCTGGTCCCGGGGGAGTTGGGTCGCTCCGCGCAGTCCCGCTGCCTGCAGACTCCTGGGGGTCGTCTGTGGGAAAACGCCGGCCACGGCCCGGTGCTCGGCTGGAATAAATGGAGATGCCCGTGGGCACGCGTCGCGAGCAGGGATACCAGCAGAAGCCGCCACGCCCTGTAGGGCCGGAGCGGGCTGGGGCCTGGAAGGGCGGGCGGGGCGCCTGCAGGCTGGGTTGCATCAGCCTGTCCCGCCCAGAGCTGAGTCCTTAAACACAGGCAGTCGGTCTGCGGGGCACTCTCCTCTCCGTCCCTGCCCCGCGGCCCCGGAGGGAACACGCCCGCTGTCCTTTGACTCTGCCACGTGGACGGGAAGGGGCCTCAGGCCAGCCCGGCCGGCTCAGGGGCCCACACGCGGGTGCTGCACACTCAGCGAGCGAACGTGACCACCCAGGACGGTCTGAGAGGAAACCTCCTCCCCGAGAGCGGCTCACGGCAGGGCGTCCAGTCCAGGCTGGCGGTTTTCCCGACCAAGGCCGGCCTTGGCCTCCGCGGAGCCGCCTGCTGTCCTTTTGCGTCGGCCAGAGACCACCCTTGGAAGGTCAGGGTCACGTCCTTCTTTCTTCCTAAAATGTATTGAGTCAGAGAGGAAGGGAGAGGGAGAGAGAGAAACATCAATGATGAGAGAATCACTGACCGGCTGCCTCCTGCCCGCCCCCTCTTGGGGATGGAGCCCGCACCCGGGCACGTGCCCTGACGGGAATGGAACCGTGACCTCCCGGTTTGTAGGCCGACACTCAGCCCCTGAGCCCCCCGTCGGGTTTTCTTTATTCCAGGCCAGAGCAGAGCCACGGTCCCCTCAGTGTACTGTTCTCTGTGAATCCAGCGGCTCTCAACCTGTGGGTCACGACCCCTTTGGGGGTCGAACGACCCTTTCACAGCGGTCGCCTAGGACCAGCGGAAAACAGATATTTACGTTACGATTCATAACAGTCGCCAAATTACAGTTGTGAAGTAGCAACGAAAATAGCTTTGTGGTTGGGGTCACCACACCATGAGGAGCTGTATTAAAGGGTCGCGGCGTTAGGAAGGTTGGGGACCATGGTGTTGATCGTTAACTACGCTCCCCCCCGCGCCGTGTAAAAGGAACGCGTGTCTATTACTTTCCTTTTTATCCAATCCCAGGGTTTCCCCGCTTGGCCCTGCCCTGCCCCCCTAGTCCATCGCCATGGATTCCCCGCCCCCTGCGGCTCCCCTCGGACCCCGAGGCGTGAGTGAGGCGTGAGCCCGCCGCGCTCCTCTCCGGGCTTCCTCTCCGTCCGTTGCGATTCTGCTTCCCAGTGGTTGTCGTCAGTTTGGCTCAAATAAACTCACAAAAATCCTCTACGGTTTCCATCTTTCTTACGTGGACGGGCGTTTCTTTCTCCTACGCTTTCTGCTTCGTCTTAACCACCCTCCACCCCCACAGGGCTCGGCTCAGGCGGGGCCGGCAGTCCCGGCTCCTACGGGAGGTTGGGTTTCTGTCGTAACCGGCGCTGTGTGAGGTCACCACCGGGTCAGAGCGTGGGGGCTGCACGTGGCACCGTGGCTGATGGGACAGTGGAGTCTGCCGTCGCTCATCTTGGGGGGCCCAGGCCCAGGCTCCCTGTGGAGGTGGGCCTAGAGGTCTGGGGGCTCCCTCACCCCGTGGCACCCCTTCTTCCTCCCCTGACCCCAGTTCCTTCTAGAAACTGCCCCCCACATCTCTAAGCCTGCCCAGCGGGGAAGAGCTGCTGGCCGGCCAGCCTTCGGGGACTGAACAGCCACCGCTAACGGTTGACTCACGGTCTGACAATGTGCTCCGGCCCAGCTGTGGCCGCTGCGCCCGGCGGGGGGACAGCGCAGCCTCGCTCGCCGGGCCTCTGTCCTGCCCGGTGCATGTGGCCCCCGCGCCTCCCCGCCGTGGGGTGTGGCCACAGAGGGAGGACGCATCTGGTGAGGGATCAGTGTCCCGACAGGAAAGGAAATTGCCGGAGATGATTGACAGGGCGGACAGAGGGGAAGCTGCGCAGCAAGTTAGAAGGGGGCGGGGGGCGCGGCGGGCGGGGTCATGACCCAGCAGGGCTCTGGGCCCCCCGCCCTGCTCTGTTGACCCTGGTGCCCGTAGGCAGGGCTTGAGGGGAGCACCCACCGCCTGGCCAGGGGCGTCTGGGTCAGCGGCCGGGCAGACCCCACCAGGGACCCGGACACGAGGTGGTCCTCCAGGAGCGAGCGGGAGGCCCAGGTGCCGGGGCCAGGCCTCTTCCCCGCGCCCGGCGTGTGATGACCTGAGACAGTGCCCGTTGCCACGGGTTGATTAAGTCGCCCACTCGGGGGCCTCGGAGAAGACAGGCAGGTGGCGGGTCCCCAGGGAGACGCAGAGGGAGCTGAGGCTGACAGAGAGCCAGGTGTGGGGGGCGGGGGCTCCAGGTGACTCAGGTGGGAGGTGCACTAGGGGCTGGAGGGGGACTCAGGTGGGAGGTACACTGGGGGCTGGAGGGGGGACTCAGGTGGGAGGTGCACTGGGGGCTCGAGGGGGACTCAGGTGGGAGGTGCACTGGGGACTGGAGGGGGGACTCAGGTGGGAGGTGCACTGGGGGCTGGAGGGGGGACTCAGGTGGGAGGTGCACTGGGGGCTGGAGGGGGACTCAGGTGGCAGGTGCACTGGGGGCTGCAGGGGGGACTCAGGTAGGGGGTGCACTGGAGGTTGTAGGGGGGCTCAGGGGAGCAGACAGAGAGAGATGGACAACGATGGGAGAGGAGTGTTAGGGGTCCAGGAGGCAAGATGAGGAGTGAGAAGGATGGGGTAGCCCGGGCCTGGCTCAGATGACAGAGGAGGGTGGGGGACCAGCCGGGTCCCGCACTTGGGTCTGAGAGAGGTTTGGGTTGGAGCTTGCCTTAACTGTAACCTGTCCTGGGGTTCAGTTCTCAGCTGAAACGGGGCTCACCCCTCCTGCTCTGCTCCTCAGTGGCGGTGAGGGGTGAGGGGAGAGGGTGAGGGGGGACAGTCTGGGTGACAACAGTTCAGTGTTGCGAGCCCGTGTCGCCTTGGCCGGTGACAGGTGCGCCTGGCCCCGCTTTGTGGCAGCCTCACCCCCACCCCAGCGCCTTCCTGCCCACGGAGAGGCTGCCCTGGCCCTGCCCCCGCAGCCCGCGGGGCCACCCCCGGCGCACACAGTGGCAGCCACGGCCGTGGGCCGTCCAGCCCAGCAGATGCACAGCCCGCCGGGCGAGCTTTGTCTCTGAGGACGCGGAGGACCGTGTGCTGGGGCGGGCAGAGCCTCGCCTGTGAAGGCGCGGACGGCGGGCATCTGGAGAGCAGGCGCTGAGCTCGTCCTCCCGCTGGCCAGCACGGGCCCGGGCTGCAGGGGGTGGGAGCGGGGCCAGTGGCCACGGGCGGCGTGTCCCACTGTGGGTGCGGGCGCATGTCCATCTCACTCACCTGGCAGGTCGCTGCTGGCTCTGGGTCACATTTGCGGGTTGTGAGTCTGTCCCTTGGTCGCTGTCACATGGACGCAGCCTTCTAGGCCTGCAGTGGGTAAAGCCTCCAGATGCGGGATGGCCGAGGGGTGCGCCGGCCGGTGTGGGGGTGTGTCGGGGCTCCGAGGGCGGAGGTGGAGGGTCACAGGAGCGCTCAGCCGTGGCGCCGGCTGCGAATGGCCGCGGGAAGCTGTGAGCAGCACCTGCTCTGGGAGGGGGAGCTGGGAGCCGGGGGCCTCCCTGGCAGCCACGTTTGGAGCATCCGTGGTTGAAAAGTCTGTGCGCCTTCACGGAATCCCTGTGCCTCGTCGTCAGAAGTCGGGTAAGTCGCACCCAGAAGGGCGAGCTGCGTGAGCACACGCCTCCCAGAGCGCGCAGGCCCGTCCGCGGGAAAGCGCGGGACGCGGGGGACGGGAAGGAGCCCTCAGGCTCGGAGGAGAAAGACCAGCCGGGCCGGAAAGCGTGCGCACCCCGCCACGCGTGCGGGACCGGCGGCGTGTGTGTCAGGCGCTCTGGCCGCTCGACAGGAAGTACAGGACCCGTGCCCACGGCGAAGGTCCGAGCCGACACTCCGCCGAGACCGCGCCGGCGAGCGCCTGGCAGGGGCTCACCTGCTCTGGTCGGCGGGGAAATGCCACGGGGACCGCGGGCCCCTGCACGCCTGTCGGGGTGGCCGCCATCCGGAGCCCCGACACCCCGAGTGCTGGCGAGGCCTCGGGGCTGGGGAGCCCTTCACGCTGGGGGCTGGGAGCGAGGCGCCGGGCTAGAGGCTGTGCTGGGGTAACGCCGTGCCGCCGGGGGACGGTTCGCAACGCCGACGCTGCTGCACGCGTCCCGGGTGCACAGCCACGTCCACACGTGGGGGTCGGGGTGGCGGGGAAGACAAGCACGGAAACCCCGTGGCACTGGGCTCAGCGTGGACAGAGACGGGCCGGTTCAGAGCAGTTACATGTGAACACAGATCCGTGTACACGCGTGTTTCCTGGCTCCGGCGGCTGAGGGGCTGGATGCAGCGGCGCCCCATGGCGATGCGCACGCCCATCGCCCAGGCCTTGGTCTCTGCGTGGCCGGCTCTCGGCCGGGCGGGAATCGGTGCGCGGAGCCTGCGGCTTCCCCTGGAGGCGGAGGTGACCATGTGTTCAACACAGAATAAAGCAGCGGCTGCGGGGCTCAGGGGCTGCGCGTCGACCTCTGACCCAGGAGGTCAGGGTTCGATCCCCGTCAGGGCACAGGCCCGGGCTGTGGGCTTGACCCCAGGGCGGGGCGGCCAGGAGGCAGCCGACCCATGATTCTCATCGTTGATGTTTCTCTCTCTCCCTCTCCCTCCCTCTCTGAAATCAATACAAACACATTAAAAAATAAAATAAAAAGGATGAGGGTGCGTTAAAGTGACCAGGAGCCACCTGAAGGAGCTCCCAGTGGCCAGTGCCAAAGCCAGAGCCATCGGCTCGACCCCGCGCACCGGCAGCGTGGGCGTCCGGCCACGGGTAACTTACGGGCGCTCCACGCGGTACAGGAAGTGCGGTGAGTGAGGACGTGGGAGAAGAGACCAGTTTCCAGCACAGAATCCAAACGCCCGGGGGTGCCAGCTCCTCGCCGCACCCGCCGGGCGAGGGAGGCACTTGGCGGGCTCCTCCGGCGAGGACAGGATGGAGAAGGAAGCAGCCACCTCGCCGGGGGAGCCTGGCCGCGCGGCCGGGCAGGTGACCTAGGTCCACCCGGTGAGTCGCGGACACTACACGTGACGAGAAGGCCCCTCACCTCCGCGGTCTTCCCCTCAAAACCCAGCACCCGGTCTCACATGAGTCACCCCCGAGACCAGCCCGGTTCCGGGGATTCTCTCAAACCCCAGGCCACTCGTCCTCCAAGGCCAAGTTCATCAGCACAGGGAGCTGAGGCGCCGTCTCGGCCCAGAGGAGGCGGAGGAGACGAGAGGGCACATCAGGTGGGGCCCTGGGCGGGGGCCAGGGCCAGGGGAAGGGCGTCGGGGAAAACGGGGCACTCAGGACGAGGCGCGCCCGCGCAACCCGCCAGGCGCAGCGCCGCTTCTGCGTCTGCGTGCCGACCCACGTCCCGTCCCGCGGGAGCCGCTGACGGCGGGGACCTGGGGCCGGGGCTACGGGAACCCTCTGCCCTGTCTTGACTGCTTTTCTGTGAAATCAAACCATTTCTCTCTCCCTCCCTCCCTCCCTCCCTCCCTCCCTTCTACTCTCTCTGAAAAGCAATGGAAGAAAACATCCTCAGGTGAGGATTAACAAAACAAACAAAAAAACCTATTCTAAAATCTAAAGTGCATTTTACAGCCCCTCAGTGGTTGAGCGGTAACCCACGAACCAGGAGGTCCGGGTTCGATTCCCGGTCAGGGCACACGCCTGGTTTCAGGCTTGATCCCCAGTGGGGGGCGTGCAGGAGGCAGCCGACCGGTGATTCTCTCTCATCATGGATGTCTCTCTCTCCCTCTCCCTTCCTCTCTGAAACCAATAAAAACATATTTAAAAACGAAAGTGCCTTTTACAGAGTGGGTGGGATAGTCCCTTCGTGTGCCTCTGTTTCTGGCCTCCCCACCGCGTTCCATTGTCCCTGAGTCCATCCTTCTGCAATTCCGTGGCCTGTAGTTGTGTCTCCCGTGTCCTGAAATGGGCAGCGTGGTGAGCTAAGGGGGGGCGTGCCAGTGGGTGCACCGCACGGTGGCCCTCGTCCTGGCTCACGTCTGTGGGCGGTGTGGCCACGCTCACCGGGGTCAGCCCACAGGGCTGTGGAGGGCAGGGGCAGAGGTCAAAGGCTCAGGCATTGTTGTTCGAGGTGCCCAGGGGGACTCACAGCCTCCTGAGCTGGGCAGCCTTGTCCTAAAAGACAGACGTGCCCGGCCGGCGTGGCTCAGGGGGTGAGCGTCGACCTGTGAACCAGGAGGTCACGGTTGGATTCCCGGTCAGGGCACATGCCCGGGTTGCGGGATCCATCCCCAGTGTGGGGCGTGCAGGAGGCAGCCGAATGAGTGTCTTTCCTCTGTGATGTCTCTCTCTCTCCCTCTCCCTTCCTCTCTGAAACCAATAAAAACATATTTTAAATGAATACATAAATAAAGTGAGGAGCATTCGTGTAGTGAGACCACAACACGAGGCCGCCAAACCCACACGCACACACACGGATGGCCCGACTCCGCGACACAACGTGGAGAAACCCCAAAACATAACTTTTTGGGTGAGGGTTAGCAACAGCAAAAAGGTGGAAACCCCTGGGTTGTCTTCTGATTTTAGAAAGAGTTTCCTGCCAAACCTGGCAGTCCCTGAGCTGACCCGCTCCCCTGCCAGGCGCCAGGTGCCAGGCGCACCGTGAGGCCGGGAGGCGGGGTGGGACGGGGCTGAGGACGGGGGGGTGGGGGGATGGGTCTCCTCAAGCAGCCTTGGGGTCTCCCTGATCCTCGTTCTGGCCTGGGGGCAGGGCCCGTGGCTTCCAGGGAGGGGCAGGCTGGCTCTCAGGTGAGTGCACCCGTTCTCAGGCATCCGCGCCCTCAGCAGGTGTGGCTGCCCCGAGAGGTGCCCGGCCAGTGCCCAGCAGTGCCCGCCTCGGGGACCCCGCTTCCTGGCCATTCTCACTGCTGTGGACGAGCCAACGTGGCCTTGGCCTCCCCAGCACCCAGGACGGTGGCCAAGCACGGGCAGGTGGGACGGAGGAGGGGGGAGGAGGAGGAGGAGGAGGAGGAGGAGGAGGAGGAGGAGGAGGAGAAGGAGGAGGAGGAGGAGTGTGGAGGGGGGGGGGAGGGGGGAGGAGGAGGAGGAGGAGGAGGAGGAGGAGGGAGGAGGAGGAGGAGGAGGAGGAGGAGGAGGAGGAGGAGGAGGAGGAGGGAGGAGGAGGAGGGAGGAGTGAGGAGGGAGGGAGGAGGGGGAGGAGGAGGAGGGGGAGGGAGGAGGGGAGGGAGGAGGGGGAGGAGGGGGGGGAGGAGGAGGAGGGGGAGGAGGAGGGGGGGGAGGAGGAGGGGGGGGAGGAGGGGGGGGAGGAGGAGGAGGGGGAAGAGGAGGAGGCGGAGGAGGAGGGGGAGAAGGGGGAGGGGGAAGAGGAGAAGGGGGAGGAGGAGGGGGAAGAGGAGGAGGAGGGAGGAGGAGGAGGAGGGGGGGGGAGGAGGGGGGGGGGGAGAGGGAGGAGGGAGAGGGAGGAGGAGGAGGAGGAGGAGGAGGGGGGGAGGAGTGTGGAGGGGCCGTCACGGATTCATCAGAAGGCTGGCTGGCTGCAGTCCCCAGAGGTCTGACCCCGTGGCCCCGGCAGGTACAGCGTCACGGCGAGGAGTGCGTGCTGGACGGGGCGCTCCAGGTGTGGGGAACGCCATCGGCGCCCCGTGGAGGTCAGGCCGGCTCCGCAGGGCGGGCCTGTCCCGCTTCTGTGCTCAGTTGGTCGGAGTGCTGAGTGCCAGGGTTCCTCAGACGGCCGGGGCAGGCGTGGCGCGGGCTGCCTCCGGGGAGATGGCGTGAGGAAGGAAGGGCCCGGTCTTCACACCGGGAGCCGTGCTGCCCACACGAGCGAGTGCGTGTGGTGCCGTTTGTGGAAATGAAAAGCGCAGCCCGTGGCTCGGTTGGTTGGAGCATCGTCCTGCTCACCCAGAAGGTTGAGGGTTTGACCCCGGGTCGGGGCGCATACCCAGGTTTTGGGTTCGACTCCCGTTCGGGGCGCATACAGGAGGCAACCGATGGATGTTTCTCTGGAGGGCAGGTGGGGGGGCCTGGCAGGGGCGGGGCGGCCTGGGCGTTGCCATCCTGGGGTCCCTGTGGGAAGGTCTGCCCCGCAGTCCCTCCCCGTTCCAGCCCTCGGCCACGAGGGGCCTCCCTCCCCCCCGGCCTGGGCTGGGCGGCCTCTCGGGCAGCGGAGGCAGACAGCGTCTGTGCCAGCTGGAGCCCTGCCTGTGCTGCCTGGGGACTCCACGCGGCTCCTGGACGGCAGCCACGCCCGGCCCGGGCACCTTCCTGACCTCTAGGAGGAAAGGAACGGGCCGGCCGGCCGGGCGGTGCCCTTCCAGCGCTTTGAGGGGCCCTGGCCGGGCACAGCAGGCACAGTCACTGGGCACTGGGGACGGTACCACCTGGTCACGCTGGGGAGAAGGGGCTCTGAGGGGCTGCCTGGAGGTGCTGCCCTGGGCTCCAGCAAGATGGCGCTGGGTCCGGGCCAGAGGGTCAAGCCTGGACGTGCGGGCAGACGGGGCTGTGGATGGGCGGAGCGGTGTGGACAGGGCACAGCAGAGATGAGGGCAGCCTGGGTCTGGCTGGGCCGTGAGAGGACAGCGCGCCCGTCCACAGGGACAGAAGGCACAGGGAGCCGGCGTGGAAGGGGCCTGGCAGGGACCGGGGAGTGCGGGCCGGCGGCGGTCGCGGCCAGGAGCTCAGCAGGGGCCCTGCAGCCTGCGAGGCCCAGGAGGCAGCAGGCACAGCGTGGGGAGCACCGACCAGGGGCCCCAGGGCCCTGGAGCCCAGCGGGGGCGACTCTGGGGATGGTGAGTGGCGGCCGTGCTGACCGCTCTGGAGGGCACCCAGCTCCAGGCCAGAGACCTGCCCCCCTCTGGCATTAATCACGCTCTTTGTTCCCGTCTTGGGGACCTTGCTGGCCGGGAAGAGACCGTCCCTCCCGAGATTGGAGCTAATTCCTAGAGGCGGCAATTTAAATTTAATTTTATTTATGAAGGTGGTTGGGGTGACGATGGCCAACGTGAACATGCGGGTTCCGGATGTGGGGTCTCCGTTACAAGATCTGTCTAAGGCACAGTGTGGCCACCCCTCAAATCAGATCTCCTGTCTCCTCCGATTAGGACCCCTTCTCCCCGACTCCCTTCCCTCTGGCAGCCACCTCCCTGGAGCCCAGCCCCAGCCCCGCCCCGTCTACCCCTCACACAAGCCAGTGCTCCCCGCCCAACCACAGGCCGGAGCCCACAACTGGAGTCCGAGCCCAATGTCACCAAGGCCAAGCTCGCTGTGACGCCCCCCCGCCCCCCGGCCCCTCGCCCCGTCCTCAGAAACCACAGTCAAGTGTCCGGGCCGTGTCCCCCTCTCCTGCCTCTGCCCCCCACTCCCCGTGGCTCCCCGTGTGGCCCGTGTGCTGTGGCCCCCGCCCTCGAAAACGAAGTAGCCGACGGCGCTTCCACATCATTGAGCTCTCCGTGGCATGCCCCGGTCACCCTCTAAGTTAAATCCCGGACACAGTCACGAAACACGGCCCCTCCTGGGCATCTGGGCGCCTGCCCCCTCCTGGCTCGGCTCTCCCGGCTGCGCAGCCCCGGACACCCAGCCCAGCCAGCGGCCCGCTCACCGCCCCTGCGGCCGCGGGGGGCCTGCCGGGAGCCCAGACTCTGACCTGCTCTTTCCTGGTCTCATTCCCGTAGTCTTTTGGCCAAAAACTGCCCCAGGACAAGGAAGAGCTGTGGCCAGTAGGGATGTTCAGGCCGGTGCCTTCCGGAATGATCCGCCACAGGAAGGGCCGCTGAGCGGGTTTCTGTTCCCGAAACAGGCAGCCGACGGGGAACGAGCCGTCGGCCGGGCACTCGGAGACCCCGATGCTCTGGGCCCACTGTTCATTTGTTTTTTTTTTCTTAAATATGTTTTTATTGATTTTTAGATAGAGAGGAGGGAGGGGAGAGAGAAACATCAATGCGAGAGACGCACTGATCGGCTGCCTCCTGCACATTCCCTACTGGGGATGGAGCCTGCAACCCAGGCACGTGCCCTGCCCAGGAATCGAACCCAGGACCTCCTGGCTCAACCACTGAGCCAGGCCGGCCGGCCGGGACCCACTGTCCTAAGCCCGAGGCCACGAGAGGCCTGTGGCCGCCGCTGGACAGGCTGGGCGCTTGCAGGGACCACGAGGCACCCATAACCGCGTGACGCAGGGTGGCGGCTGGAGGCGGCTGTCGGCCTGTAATCGTGTCCCCGTGCCTGCGGGACCGCCCCGCCTGGAGCCGGCTATTTATATCTGCCCTGGGCGGGCGGCGGGAGCTGTGCCCACTGCTCAACAGACGGGTTCTCAGAACAGAACAGAACCTTCCCGTCTCAGATGCTGCCCTCCACGCTGCCCTGGGCCACGGGCGTGCGTTCCGAGGACTCGGTCTGTGGGGCCCTACGCTCCCTCCGGGGCCTCCTTTGTGGGGGAGGCGGGGAGAGGTGTTCTGGGCTGTGAGGCCTGGTCTTGGCCCCGGGGACGGGATGGAACGGGAACCCCACATTCGCCATGACTCACCGTGCAAACATCCCCCCCCGCCAGCCTGTCTGCCCCTCCAGGCCTGTTAACGAAGCCCCCTGGGCTCCCAACCCCAGGTCAGGTGCCTACAACTCAGGACGGGGTCGTGGGTGGGGCGCCCCACGGAGACAGCGCTGGGCGAGGCGGGGCCAGCTGGTGTCCGGCTCTGGGAGAGCCTCCTGGTCAGTCTGACATCCATCCACGGCCGCCTCTGCCAGACCCAGCTTCTCCCTCACATCTGCCGGGGAAGGACAGACTGGCTGGGGGGACGACCATGTTCAAGCCACGTCCCCATCCCCCCTGCACTGTCCCCATCCCCCCTGCACTGTCCCCATCCCCCCTGCACTGTCCCTATCCCCCCTGCACTGTCCCCATCCCCCTGCGCTGTCCCCATCCCCCCTGCACTGTCCCCATCCCCCTGCACTGTCCCTATCCCCCCTGCACTGTCCCCATCCCCCCTGCACTGTCCCCATCCCCCTGCGCTGTCCCCATCCCCCCTGCACTGTCCCCATCCCCCTGCGCTGTCCCCATCCCCCCTGCACTGTCCCCATCGCCCCTGCGCTGTCCCCATCCCCCCTGCACTGTCCCCATCCCCCTGCACTGTCCCCATCCCCCCTGCGCTGTCCCCATCCTCCCTGCACTGTCCCCATCCCCCCTGCACTGTCCCCATCCCCCCTGCACTGTCCCTATCCCCCCTGCACTGTCCCCATCCCCCCTGCGCTGTCCCCATCCTCCCTGCACTGTCCCCATCCCCCCTGCACTGTCCCCATCCCCCCTGCACTGTCCCTATCCCCCCTGCACTGTCCCCATCCCCCCTGCACTGTCCCCATCCCCCTGCGCTGTCCCCATCCCCCCTGCACTGTCCCCATCCCCCCTGCACTGTCCCTATCCCCCCTGCACTGTCCCCATCCCCCCTGCACTGTCCCCATCCCCCTGCGCTGTCCCCATCCCCCCTGCACTGTCCCCATCCCCCTGCGCTGTCCCCATCCCCCCTGCACTGTCCCCATCGCCCCTGCGCTGTCCCCATCCCCCCTGCACTGTCCCCATCCCCCCTGCGCTGTCCCCATCCCCCCTGCGCTGTCCCCATCCCCCTGCACTGTCCCCATCCCCCCTGCGCTGTCCCCATCCCCCCTGCACTGTCCCCATCGCCCCTGCGCTGTCCCCATCGCCCCTGCGCTGTCCCCATCCCTCTGCGCTGTCCCCATCCCCCCTGCACTGTCCCCATCCCCCCTGCACTGTCCCCATCCCCCCTGCACTGTCCCCATCCCCCCTGCGCTGTCCCCATCCCCCTGCGCTGTCCCCATCCCCCCTGCACTGTCCCCATCCCCCCTGCACTGGAGGTGTACCCCTCCTTCGCTGGGCTGGCCCCTCTCACCGGCACCCCAGGGACCCTAGCACTTCTTCCTGCGACGCTGGGACCCGCTGTGCTGACCTGCACCGTCCCTGTGGTCACCATTGCAGCCTGCCCATCCACTGGTGCATGTAGGCCCCACCCTCCAACCACCGGGCGCAGGGTAAGGGGCGCTGTCCTGCCAATAACTTGGCTGGATGCCACTGTGAGCACCTGCCGTGCCCGCTGGTCTCTGCACACCCATGTCCTCCACCTGCCACCTATAGGGACAGGCAGCGTCTGGGCAGAGACTGTCCCTCCTCCCTCCGCCCTCCCTCTCTCTGCCTCCTTATTCCGTTTCTGGTCGTGTTCCAGGCGCTCAGCATAAGGGGTAACATGTGGAATGTGCACCGTGATTTTGCTGGGAGACTGGTCAGCGAAGGGCCCTTGCCCCGCCCCGTGAGGACCAGGTCAGCAGCCGCTCAGGCCGTGTCTCCTAGTGCCGGGTGCACGTGCTGTGCCCAGGGGACCAGGCCAGCGCTGCCCTCCAGTCCCCAGGGCTCCCCCATGTCCGTCCCAGAGAGGCTGTGGGGGTCACACAGGGGCAGGTGGGGGCGTGCTGGAGTCAGGAACCTCCTGATGCGCGAGGCTCTGACCAGCCGCTGGTTCTAAAGGCCGCGGGCAGCGGGGACACTGCCTCGGCCGCTCTGCCCGGCACCGCACAGGACACACGCTTCTGCTGCCCTGTGCAGGCCCCGCCCCGGGCTGGTGCCATGGGCTGGGTGGCCTTGGGCTGGGTGGCCGTGGGCTGGTGCCATGGGCTGGGTGGCTGTGGGCTGGTGCCGTGGGCTGGGTGGCCGTGGGCTGGTGCCATGGGCTGGGTGGCTGTGGGCTGGTGCCGTGGGCTGGGTGGCCGTGGGCTGGGTGGCCGTGGGCTGGGTGGCCGTGGGCTGGTGCCATGGGCTGGGTGGCTGTGGGCTGGTGCCGTGGGCTGGTGCCATGGGCTGGTGCCGCGGGCTGGTGGCTATGGGCTGGGTGGCCGTGGGTTGTTGCTGTGGGCTGGTGCCGTGGGCTGGTGGCTGTGGGCTGGGTGGCCATGGGATCTAGGACCCGGCCGCTCCGAGTCACAGCGGGAGGGAGCGAGGCCCCACCAGGTGCCACCCGGGCGGGCAGACGGGACGGCAGCGCAGCAAACATGCGGGCCTGGAAGGGAGGCCGTGGCCGGCGCCCAGCGCGTCTGCGATGCTCATCAGCCTGAATCCGCGGCTCTGCCAGCTTGTTCGTTCCCGGGGCTGTGGCCAGGGGAGACCAGCAGCCTTGGGGGCCCTTTTTCCAGCAGCAGGGAGGTCTCCGGCTCCCGGGCGCCCAGCTGGGCATGGCAGGGGTCTGGGTGCTCTAGTCCAGGGACCCCCAGACGTGGCTGCTTCTCTCATGTTCCCATGAGGAAGGGGCAGTTCTTTCCTAAAACCCCTAAACCCCAGGATCCTTCAGGCTTACAAGCTGGCGGCCGGGGCTGCAGCTACATCATCCCTGGCTGGCTGAGGGAGGGTGCGGGGAGGGGGGAGGAGAGGGATACAGAGACTGAGAGAGAGACAGAGAGAGACACAGAGACAGAGGGGTGAGAGACAGAGAGAGGGGAGAGACAGAGAGAGAGGGAGAGACACAGAGAGAGGGAGAGACAGAGAGAGGGGGAGACACAGAGGGAGGGAGAGACAGAGAGAGAGGGAGAGACAGAGAGACAGAGAGGGAGAGACAGAGACAGAGAGAGACAGAGAGACAGACAGAGAGAGAGAGGGAGAGAGACAGAGACAGAGGGAGAGACCGAGAGACAGAGACAGAGAGAGAGGGAGAGAAAGAGAGGGAGAGACAGAGAGACAGAGAGAGAGGGAGAGAGACAGAGACAGAGAGGGAGAGACAGAGACAGAGACAGAGGGAGAGACAGAGACAGAGGGAGAGACAGAGAGACAGAGACAGAGGGAGAGACAGAGAGGGAGGCGGAGACCACCCTCCACGGCCTGGCTGAGACGCACCCCCATTGCCTGGCTTCTCCCTGGAGGGCGGCTCCCCAGCCGAGTCCCATCACATGTGAGGGTCACGTAAAGCACGTTGCTGCCCCCAAAGGAGCCGGGGTGCAGAGACGGCGACGATCCGTTGAGCCAGCTTGGAACACCTTTCCTTTGTCAAGGGTTGTCCGTGGGCCCCCGCGCTGCGTGAGGTCCCGGCGTCCAGGAAGCAAAGGGCGAGGGGGAGACAAATGCCCTCAGGCAGCTGGGGAGTCAGCGGAAGGCCGGCCGCCACGCCCGCCACCTGCCCTCCCCCACGACCCCTTTGGAAACAAGCCTGCCCCCCAGACACCCCAGCCCCGTCACCCCGCCACTGTCTGGGGCTCCCACAGTGAGGAGAGACCCCCCCCACTCTGCCTTCTGGCTGCTCCAGCTTCCACCCAGTGGGGGGCAGATTCTGCAGGCACCCGACCTGGCCGTCCCGCTCCCCCCGCCTTCTGGGAGGCACGCTCCCTGTACTCCGGGCAGCGGATGGCACTCCCTCCCCCTTGAAGGAAGGGTGGCCCTGTGACGCTCTCGCAGGAAAAGCACGAGTAGAAGAGTCGCGTTTCTGAGCAGAGCATTGAGGGGGAGGGCTCTCACTCCCTGCCCTGCAGACAGGAGCCGGTCAGCGGCCTGGACGGCCAGTGCAGGTATCAGGACACACACGTTCTTGTTCTAGACCAGGCGCGGGGAATGTCCGGGCCTCGGGCCCTGCCAAGACGTCAGGGGTGGGTTAATTAAATGTTCGATAAATAGAGCTGGCTAATTTCTTTCTATTTTTTTAAAATACATTTTTATTGATTTCAGAGAGGAAGGAAGGGGTGCAAGCTACTTTTCATGTTGATAATTTTGTGTGGCCCACGAATGATGTTATAAATATCCGAATGGCCCTTGGCAGAAAAAGGTTCCCCACCCCGTTCTTGACCATGACGATGTGGGGATGTTTGTTTCTCGGCATAACTGAGCCCGTGCTGACAGATACAAAAAGGCAATCTTCCCTTCTTGCTCGGAAGGGGTGACATGTGCCTTAGAAAGCTAAAGGGACACCTCCAGGTCACCAACCAATTAGTGACAGCATCGACGGTCTGACCCATGCCTGACCCTTGACCCAAAGCGGTACCCTGGCAGCTGAGGGGCATCTGGGCAGATTTGCTCTTCGCTTCTTGTGGGAAAAGCAAGCCGCCTGTGCGTGCTGGTCCTCACGGAGGGAGAGGACGTTCACCTGCAAAGGGCAGAAAGCAAGCCGGCCCCAAGATTTCTCTGCAACAGGGAATGCCCGGGAGCCACACCCCATGACCTTGAAAGATAAAGGTCGTGACCCTACATTCCACACCCAGACAGTCAGTTACCTCGTGTGATGTGAACAGGAAGGCGCCCTCTTGAGGGCAGCTTGTTCTTCTATAACATTCCTGCAGGGTGCTCTCCAGCTGTGCAGGACAGCGAGGGGCGCCATGCAAGTCTGGTCCATGTCAATCCTCGTGTATTTGATTATAAAATTAAAAAGGGCAACCCGGCCAGTGTGGCTCAGTGGTTGAGCACCAACCTAAGAACCAGGAGGTCAGGGTTCGATTCCCGGTCAGGGCACGTGCCCGGGTTGTGGGCTCCATCCCCAGTGGGGGGCGTGCAGGAGGCAGCCGATCCATGACCCTCTCTCATCATTGATGTTTCTGTCTCTCCCTCTCCCTTCCTCTCGGAAAGCAATAAAAATATATTTTTAAAAATAAATTAGATTGAAAGGGCACACATGCCTTCCTGAGGCCCTGAGGAGTGAAGCTAATGAGGGAACTTTCTAGAGGAGATGAGTGTCCTGTGGCCCGTGCTGTGGGCCCTCCGGGACCTGTGGGAGGGGTCCTTCTCCCCGCTCGGCCTCAGTTTCTCTGTGGACAGAAGGGAGACTCAGCCTTCTATCCGGGGTGGGGGGCCCGCTGACCCCCGTTGACCCCTGGGCCACTACTGACTATTGGGTGGCAAGACCCCCTGCCCCTCCTGGTCTCCCCAGCTTCTGCAGCTCCGTGTGCTGTCGCCACAGGGGTTTTGTGTGCTGGTCCTGGGAGTTCCAGGACCCCCCAGCCATCGCTCGGGGCTGCTCGGGAGCGCAGGGCTGTGGGCGGCTGTGCTGTGGTTGGGGACGGTGACCTGGCGAGGCCAGGCTTCTGGGAAAGCCGGTCAGCCTGTGACTAAGTCCCGTCTGAAGCCTGGCCGCCCGCCCCCGCCCCCGATCGAGCAGATAGGGCCGCGCCTGGCCGCCACCACGTCCGGGGGAGCCCCTAACGGTCTGCTTTGATTCCACAGTTTTTCCAACCCAGAGCATGATTCACACCCCAGACCCGCGTGTGGAATTCCTGCAAGCAGCCGAGGAATCCGCCTGCTCTGAGGTGCCCCGCTTGCTCCTTGGGGGGCGGCTGGGACAGGCAGTGGAGATGGGCACTGGGCCCTCCTGGCTGAGCCTGCGCCCCCCCACCCCCCGGAACGATGCCCGGGTGTGGGTGAGAGGGCGCCACCCTCGTCCTGGCTGGGCACACACTGGGACCCCCAGGACTTCCGAGGCCCCCTCCCCGCTCCGTGGAGCTGGGAGAGAGGAGAAGGACCTGCCTGTTGATGGGGGTGATTGCTGATAGAAGCATCGTCTTTTCTGGGCCTTTTATCCGAGCGGCATCGGCCCCCCGGGAGCAAGGCGATCAGAGATAAAGACACAGGAGCAGCGGCTCCCTGGGCCTCGGAGCCATGGCGGGGGAGGGGGGGGCGCGACAAGGCGGCCATTGTCTGGCCACGATGGGCCAGCTTCCGCTCTGGCCACGGGGGCCACGGGGGCCAGGGGGAGGGCCAGGGGGGAGGGCCGGCCCCGTGGGAACTGAGCGGCTGGCGTTCTGCCGGCTGCCTGAGGGGCTCATCTCGGCAAAGCAAATGGGCATCCCTGAGATGGAGGCTGTCTCCCCAAGAAACGTTCCCTGAGGCTGGACTCCGAGCCATGCCCGTTTTTATGTGCCTAGTAGACCTTGCGTAGGTGTTGGAGTGAGCGAACAAAGGAGAGAGAGTGAGGGAGAGAAAGGGAGGGAGGGAGGGAGGTGGGGAGGGAGGGAGAGCGAGAGAGGATTCTCAATGCAAATGCAACTCTCCTCTCTCTCTCCCGTGACCCCTTGGCCAGGTGGCTCCCCTCCTTGGCCTCCCCCTGGTCCCACTCCAGTCCTGCTGGCTCGGGAGGTTGGGGATGCTGCTGCCGTCTGGGGTGTTCCCTGCGCACGGGGCTGTTTGGTGTTAGAGAGAACTTGAGCGGCCACTCCAAGTGAGGAAGCCAGGATCCCGTCGGCCACGTGCTGAGGAGCCCCTGTCTCCACGGCGCGGAAAAGCTGCTGTGGCCGAGCAGGCCCCTCACTCGTTCCCACGTATCCGAGTGGGGGCAGCGCTGGTGCCGCGCTGAGACGGGTTGGGCTTTGTGCTGGGCTTTGGCGTAAGGGCCCAGCTCCACAGGCGGCGGCACCTCACCGCCAGCGTGGTCAGCGGCAGAGCCGGGGTTCGCCATGTCTCACGGGGCGCTCCCAGGCCCCGCCACCTGCCTTCTCGCCGTGGGGGACCCTAACGCCCACGTCCATGTCTGCTCCTCGAGGAGGCGGGCTCCTGGCAGGGAGGGCGGCACCGTGCCCCCTGGAGCCCCGGTGGGTGACAGGCCTGTCTGTGTATCCCCAGAGGAATCTGACGGGACAGGACGCGGCAACATGGGGCCCAGCCTGCGTGGGGCCTGAGGCGCCTCCCTCCACCCGCCCGCCGAGCGGCCTCGGCCTGCCCTCCGGTCACCATCGGGGCAGATAACCTTTTCGGTGTCGGGATGGCGGCCAGACCTGGTCAGGGATCACCCTTGACACGCGCGGGATTAGGAAAAGCGCTGGTTCATGCAGACCAGACGGTCGGGCCCGTCCTGGGGGAGGGAGGCTGGAGGGGCCGGAGGGGGCGCAGCTGAGGGTCCTGCCACTCAGCAGGGCTGGCACTGGGTCGCCTGGGCTCACAGGCTCACGGAGCAGCTGTGTCCTGCGGGACATGTGCCACGGGGGTGGGTGCATGCCATCCGTCCTTGTGATGTGCTGGGTCGGGGGAGACAGGCCTGCACCCCCCAGCGCCCCATACACCGGCTCCGTGGCACAGCCTGGCTCCCGGTGATTGACCTGGGTTCTGGCCGGAGGCACTCACCCGGCCACTTGGCGTCCTCCTGTGGCTGCCCCCCAACACGACCTCCTGGGCTCCACCCTCGCCCACAGCCGACGTGTCCGCCCGCGGACGAGGCCACTCCCGCCGGGGATCCTAATTGCGTCCCGGCCTCGCAGCCCCCGGGGAGCCCAGGTCTTGTGGTACTTGGCCCCCCCGCTGCTGCCTCCAAGCCCCGGGTGCAGCTCGGCGGACGGGCATGAAATTGCCACCTTGAGTGGCAGCGGCTGAGCTACAGATGGGCAGCCCGTTCCTGGAGGGCGAACCCCTCTGGCTGTGGGCCCCTCAGACCAGCCTGATCTTCGGGGCAGCGAGCACAGCGTTGAGAGACCTGGGTGACCCCGTGCCGCAGGGGGATGGCCCTCCCTCCCCCACACGTTGAGCGGCTGCGTTCTGATGGCCCAGCGCCCTGGCTTCCCTGACACCCCTGTCACTTTCTGGTGACTTTTCCCAGGAGTGGGATTAAGCCGGGGCCTGGTTAACCTCGTTAATGCCGGCCCCTCCCACTTGCCTCCAGACACCCTCCCTTCCCGGGGAGAATGGTGTCTCCCACGTCCAGTGTATCCAGGACAGAAGCCAATGGGGCCGGCCCTCCCAGGAGAGGGCTGCCGTCTGCAGGGGGGGGGGGGGGGGGGTGTATGGGGGGGGGGGGGAGGGGCAGCCGCCGGGAGGGTGAGGAGGCTGGGCCTGGTCCGATGGCTTCACGCTGGGCAGACCCACGGGCACATCTGCTGAGGTCTGTGCGCGCCTGGGCTGGGTCAGCGAAGTTGGACCGCAGCACCCGCCGCCTGAGTCTGCACAGCCCACAGCTAACGATGCTTTTCCGCTTCCAAAGGTTAGCCGGAGAGAAGACTGTTTCAGGACGCACAGAAGTGATGTGCAATTCAAATGTCAAGTCCATGAATCAAGCTTGGCTGGAACACGGCCACACCCATCACTCACTATTGTCCAGGGCGCTCTGGCCGGTGGCCGGAGCGGAGGCAGCGGAGGCGCAGGCCTGCAGAACCACGAACAGTGCCGTCCAGCCTCTCCCCGACAAGCTCCTGACGTGTCTGAGTCTCCGGCCTGAACATCAAGGGCCGTGGCCCTCGGAGCATCTGCTGAGTGTGACGGTCACTCTCCCCGGAGGAAGACTGGCTGCACAGGCCTGTGCTCACACCCACACTCACACCCGTGCTCACACCCGTGCACACACCCATGCTCACACCCATGCTCACACCCATGCACACACCTATGCACACACCCATGCACACACCCATGCTCACACCCATGCACACACCCATGCACACACCTATGCACACACCCATGCACACACCTATGCACACACCCATGCACACACCTATGCTCACACCCACGCACACACCCATACTCACACCCGTGCCCACACCCGTGCACACACCCGTGCACACACCCGTGCTCACACCCGTGCACACACCCGTGCACACACCCGTGCTCACACCCGTGCACACACCCGTGCCCACACCCGTGCTCACACCCATGCACACACCCGTGCACACACACGTGCTCACACCCGTGCACACACCCGTGCTCACACCCGTGCTCACACCGGAAGACCAGCCAAGGAGCCCAGAACCCATGCTTTCAGTGCTTTGGTTTGTTCAGTGACAGTCGGGGGACAAAACTCACACCCCTGGTGGCTGACAGGCCCTCGTGGTTAACAGCCCTGCCCACCACTGCTGCCCACCCCCTCCATTCTCGAAACACGGATGCCCACACTGTCCACGCAAGTTCTGGTCCTTGAACGCTCTAGGCATCATTCAGCTCAGGTGTTTCTTTGAATCCCCCGTCCCCTGCCCCACTCTTACTCTCCCATCCTTCCTCCTCTCCATCCCCTCCCCCACTCTTTCTGCCCCCAGAACTAGCCTCGGCCCCCTCTGGGCACCCACCCCACCTTGTACGACACGCGTGTGAAACTCATGGCCAGCGCAGGTCTGACACGCTTGTGTGCAGGCTCCTCAGACGGTCTTGTCGGGGAGCCTGGTGCTGAGCTGCAGAGGAGCCCTCAGAGGCGGGGCCCGCATGTCCCGCATGGCTACTGGGAGCTCTCGATGACCAGAGGGGAACTGCAGCCTCTGACGTCACATGGTGGCGTGTGGGCGGGTGGAAGAAGCCAGCTTTTGTCGTGAGGCGGCCGCGGCTCCCGCGGACCGGGAAGGTTCCTTGGCGCTGGCCGGAGCCGTGGGAGGAGGGGCTGGGCTGCAGGGGCAGCCACGGGCCTTCGGAGCCCTCCTGCGGGCCACGCTGATGAATTTTCCAGAACCGCCGAGGCCTGGAGCCGCTTTACAAGACTGAATGGACAGAGGGCAGGCCGCGCTCCGTGATTCATTTTCAAGAAGCTGTTCTTGGCCGCTCGCTGCTCTCTGACCGTCGTTCCATGACGACGTCCTGGAGGTGAGGCGGCTCCCAGCGCGACTCACGCTGGGCTCGACGGGGAGCCAGTGGTTTGCAGCCACGTGACTGGTTCTTTCATGCCAGGGCCCCGAGGGCCGCAGGGGGCCGTGGGGCAGCCAGGGACCCCGAGGCTGCGGCACCTCTCACAGGCACACAGGGCCCCGCGAGGCAGGCGGGAACGGGTGGGCTGGCGCCAGCCCAGACCACGCAGTGACGTGGACACGAGCGGGTCCCGAGGCAGAAGCTGGGGAACGGGCAGGTCCCTTGCTTGCACGGGTTGTGGCCCCGTGGCGTCATCTGTGCGGAGTGTCTGTTGTTCAGCAAGTTGCTTGTCAGAATCACCTGCAGCTCCTTCACATGCCGGTCACAGCTCAGGTCCTGGGATCCTCCCCGCAGAATCCCCAGGGCGGAGCACAGGGTCTGCGTTTTATTTTTTAAAGTAATTTTAAATTTATTTTTATTGATGTCAGAGAAGAAGGGACAGGGAGACAGAGAGACAGGAACATCAGTGATGAGAGAGAATCATGGATCGGCTGCCTCCTGCACGCCCCCCACTGGGAATCAAGCCCACAACCGGGGCATGTGCCCTGACCAGGAATCAAACTGTGACCTCCTGGTTCATAGGTCGGCGCTCAACCACTGAGCCACGCCGGCCTGGCAGGGATCTGTGTTTTAAACCCGAGTCCTGGCTGATCGTGGGCCTGGCTCACTGGCCTGGATGACCGTGGGCCTGGCTGACCATGGGCCTGGCTGACTGTGGACCTGACTGACTGACTGTGGGCCTGGCTGACCGTGGGCCTGGCTGACCATGGACCTGACTGACTGACTGTGGACCTGGCTGACCGTGGGCCTGGCTGACCGTGACCTGGCTGACCGTGGGCCTGGCTGACCATGGGCCTGGCTGACCGTGGACCTGACTGACTGACTGTGGGCCTGGCTGACCGTGGCCTGGCTGACCGTGGCCTGGCTGACCGTGGACCTGACTGACTGACCGTGGGCCTGGCTGACCGTGGGCCTGGCTGACCGTGGGCCTGGCTGACCATGGACCTGACTGACTGACTGTGGGCCTGGCTGACCGTGGCCTGGCTGACCGTAGCCTGGCTGACCGTGGACCTGACTGACTGACTGTGGGCCTGGCTGACCGTGGACCCTGGCTGACCGTGGCCTGGCTGACCGTGGACCTGACTGACTGACTGTGGGCCTGGCTGACCGTGGACCTGACTGACTGACTGTGGGCCTGGCTGACCGTGGGCCTGGCTGACTGTGGCCTGGCTGACTGACCGTGGCCTGGCTGACCGTGGCCTGGCTGACTGTGGCCTGGCTGACCATGAGCTGCTGCGGATCTGGACCAGCACTGTCCACGTCACTGGACCTCTGCATGTGGACGGGATGGACCATGTCTGTGCTGTGCGTGCGGTGGCCACTCGACATCTGTGATGTGGCTAGTGCCGCCGAGGAAGTGAATTTTAAATTGTACTGAATTTGATGCTCAGCTAGTGGCTGTGACACCACTGAGCACGGTGGCTGGACCGCCAGTGGCGGGGCCGCGGTCTCCCCACCCTGAACAAGGGCCGGGCGTGACTCTCCAGCCGAGACTTGGGCCTGGACTGGGCGCGGGACAAGCCCGCACTGTGAGTTACTCCACTTCAGGTGACCGGGACCCAGGCGGCCAGAGGGGATAGTAAGAGGTCACGAGCCCGGCCAGCGTTCGCGGGTCGGAGTTTGAATGTCTCCAAGACCATCCCCAACCCCCTTGGCGGCGCAGGGAGCACATAGTCGGGTGGTTTACACGTGGGCATCCAGATGTGCTCAGAGATTCTTGCTTCAGAACTGAGAAAGTAGAAAAACGTTCCTGAAGCCCCATAAAAAAGTTCCTCAAACCCCATAAAGAAGAATGGGCCAGAAACTCACCTGGCCGTCTGGTCGACCTCCAATATCATCTGCGCGCCAGGGGGCTGTCAACCGTCCCGAAGCTTCCAGGACGTTCCAGAAGCCCTAGAGCGGCCGCTGCACGGCTTCAGAATGGCCGGTACCACCATGCTCACCCTGGCCTGGCCTGTCGGGGCGCAGGGTCCCCTACCTTAGCCGCAGCCTGACTGCGTGCCCCTTGGCTGCCGGCGGGCCCTGCGGCGGGGCTGGCATGTGAGATGTGTTGGAGGAAGCCCCGTCGTCCAGCCTTCGAGAACAGTCTCTGCCGAGGACAGGGCCGTCCGGGCGCCGGCAGACACCCCCACCCCAGCAGCACTGCTCGGGCGGAGGTGACCCAGACTTTCCCGCGCTGACTCACAGCCTGGAGGGGCCAGCAGACGGGCGCAGTCCTTCTGGAAGTCCCATCCCAAGAGGAGAAGTAGGTCAGTCCTGGGCGTTAGGCAGCGAGGGACCCCACAGGCCCTCCTGCCCCGGAGGCTGGCGTGTCTCAGAGAGTCCCGGGGCCTTGTGTTCCACCTGCGCGGACCTCCGAGCACCTGCCTCCACCTCCCTTCCGGCCAGGGCCACGGTTCCCCTGCGCCCCGCTCAAGCCGCGCTGGTGCCAGCCCGGGAGCTGGTCCAGGCCCTCAGCGATGAGGGTGTTCGGGTAAAGGCTGAGCTGGGAAGACTGGCCCAGATTCCCGCCGACACACCCCTCCCGGCGGAGCCCCAGGTCTCATCTGTGAGGCCGGGTGAGCGCCTGGTCCCAGGATGCTGAGAGGTAGACACTTCCGTGTGTCGGGTGCCCACACGGAGCCTGGCAGACACCAGACACGCGATGCAGGGGATGGGGGTGAGTGTCCCCATCATCTCAGCATCTTGGGCGGAGGTGGACCCCGTGTGGGGGGCTCTCGGCACCAGGGCTCTCGCGGGCTTTGCGCACACGGCTCTGGGAGCTGGGGCGAGACTGGGCTGCCCCGTGGGTGTTTTAAATCCTCACCCGAGGACACGTTTGTTGATTTTTACCGGAGAGAGAGGAAGAGAGCGAAAGAGAGGAAACATCGAGGTGACAGAGCGACATCGATCGGCTGCCTCCCGTGCACGCCCCGACCCGGGATTGAACGCAAAGCGCAGCTCTGGGCCCTGATGGGAATCAAACCTGGACGCTCTGGGTGCACGGGACGGCGCGTCCGCCAGCGGAGCCGCCTGGCCAGGGCGCCTCGTGTTTTTCTTCTCACTCCACTGTGTTTCTGGTGAAGTCCAAAAACATGTGTTTGAAGCATTATATAACCCGTGACAAGCCGATGAAAACATCCGCATGTTCACTGGGGAGCGCCCGTCCGTTTTCTGCGACATGAACTGAAGACTGATCGTCAGGCAAATGCAACCAATGCCAACCCCCCACCCCCCCAAAAAGGCCATTTGTCAACCCAAGTTTAAGTCGGCCATTCATTGTTTTGTTTAAAAAGTAAAGCCCCAGCATGCTTTGCTTCCAGGATGTCGGGTTGCTGGTCTGAGTGGAAGCCAATAGTTTGCTTGTAAACGCGGCCCAGATCGGCGGCGGCGGGGGGGGGGGTGGGGGCGGGACACAGCCCACTGAGGCGTCTCGGGCCTCAGTCGGGGGCTGTGACGAGGACACTGTCCCCTGGGTGTCTGCTGAGAACGAAAGGGACCGAGTTTGTGCTTCACCCACCTCCTGAGTCCACCCCACGTTCAGGTTCCAAACTGAAAGCAAATCAGGGAGCTGGTGACCTCCACGCTTGAGCTACTGACACGGGCTGGGCCTGAGCACCCGGGCGGGCAGGGCCCCACTTGCCCAGGGACCCCCTGGGAGGTGGAGACGGGGGACATGGGGGGCATGGCGGGGGAGGGGAGTGCACTCACAGGAAACCACTCCTGGCTCTGAGAATGGCTGAGGCTTGCGGGGCCCTCACACAGAAGCCCCCGGGAAGGTCGTGGCGCCAAGCCCTGGTGCGGGAGGGAGCGCTGTGTGCTGTGTCTGTCCCTGGTTTCGGCTCTGCTCCGGCACTGCGGACCCCTCCTCTCCCGCCCGACAGCTCTTCCAATATCTGAGGACAGCTGTTTAGGAACCACGGCTCCGGGGAGAGCAGACGGCGCCCGCAGGCAATCCCGGCTTTGCCATGGGTCAGGGACGATCCTTCCTCCCACCCTCCCCTCAGGGTGACATGCCATGAAGGGCTTGGGGGGAAGCTGGCCACCCCCGGCCTTGGGGAGCGGACCGCGGCCAGGTCCGCTCAGGGCAGGCCAGCGGGCGCTGGTAGAGGCTCAGTGACGGGCCCAGATCACCAGCTTGCCGATGTCCGTGGTGTAAATGCTCCCTCCGCGGCTGGTTTTAGGCCAGCAGCACCCGGCCCCGAGCAGAGCACACGGCCCGCTGCTTTGAGCCCATCCGAGCCAGCTCCGGCCTCCGCGGACTCCCCTGGCACCTGGCGAGGGACGCTCCGGCGAAGCAGCCGGGTCACGATTAGATCTTGCCGAGTCTGCGGGGGTGAGAGCGGCCGTGGGCAGCCCGGTCCGGGGCCAGTGGGGAAGGGGCTCGCACCAGCTCCGTGATTATTCCGTGTGCAGGCCTCTGAGTGGCTGCGGTTTGCGTGACGGCCAGTTTAGGAACACACATGCCGCCCAGGCCCCGCCCCCCCAATCCGGCCAGCGCGAGCCTGACACCAGCGAGCGTGGGCCACGCCTCTGCGGGCCCCGGTAAGGCGTGAACCATCTCGCCGAGTCCTCGAGTCTCTCCGAGGCTGCCCAGCCTGCGGGCAAGGAAACTGAGGCCTGGAGAGGCCACGCGTGCCCTCTGAGTTCGGTGCCTCCTCTCACGTCAGGGCGGGGGCCGCCTCTGTCCCGGAGTCACCGCAGCAGGAGCCGCATCTGAAGGGCTGGCGACGTCGTGCGCGCAGCTGGGGCCGTGGGTAGAGGGCGAGGGGCAGGAGGCCCGGTGACCGGGTGAGAGGCAGAGTGAGCCGGGCCGCTGCCCCCTCCGGGCGCCCTCCCTCCCCACCCAGAGCCCTGGCTGCGGAGGGAGCGGGCTGTGCCGGGACCTGCAGGCTGGACACTGCAGTGGGTGCTGCTGCTTCCCGTTAAAACGAGCCTCGCCGACAACGTGGAGGGAACCCAGTCGCCGTTCGCCGTGCGCTGCACAGGCGATCCCTGCCGGGCAAGGCCGAGGCACAGCCTGGGGGTGGGGGAGGGCCCTCGGGGAGACACCCCGCCCAGGGTCTCATTCGCCTCCCGCACGCTCTGTTTCGTGTTCCTTGGCACGGAGTCGGGGTTCTCCTGGGCTGAGGGGTGGCACGTGAATGCTGAACGGGCGGTCATGCCAGCTGCTGCCCGGCCACAGTTGGCTGAGCTCCGGCAGGTGGGTGAGCCCCAGATGCCCCGACGGGAGGTGCCTCCTGGCGCCAGACACCCCGCCTGCGTGGGGTCCCGCTGGTCACTCACACCTCTGAGTCCTGGGCTCCCCGGGGAGTGAGGGCCCACCTGGAGCAGGGTTGTCACCTGCAGCTGCCCTAACGAAGGACCACGGCCGGATGGACGGGCGGACTGGGTGGTTTAAAGCGACAGGAGGGGACTCTCTCAGCTCTGGAGGCCAGAAGCCGTGCTCCCTCCGGAGGCCCCAGGGAGGGGTCCCCCTGCCTCTCCAGCTCCTGAGGTCCCCCATGGTTCTTGGCCGTGTCCCTCCAGTCTCCGCCTGGGTCCTCCCATGGCCGTGGGTCTGCCTGTAACCCCGCTGTCTTCCCTTCTCTGATGCCCGGGGTGGCGGCTGGGCCCGGGGCTGAGCCAGGATGAGCTCTTTATCTCCAGGCCCTTCACGCAGGCGCATCTGCAGGGCCTGTTCCCTAATAAGGTCACGGCCCAGGTTCTGGGGGGGGAGAGCCGCGGCCTGTTTAGAGCCATTGTCAGCCTCCACAGCCAAATTGCCTGGGGTCCCCCACATTAGCTCGGCACCACTCCTTCCAGCGCTCCTGGCCTGCCCCGCTGGCTCCGCTTCTGACAGGTCCTGCTGGGAGCCAGCACCCTGGGGGGTCGGGCTTGGAGCCCCCCACCCCTCCCTTGGGAACTCCACACCTGCCCGGTCCCATTCTTAGGTGCCCTGAGCCTCAACCCTCCCTCACCTGCAAACTGGGGACGCTCTTCGTGTCGTGGTGAGAGGGTGCGGAGTGACGGGCGTGCGTGTTACGGCAGCTGCCTCCGCCCCACGCCCTGTGCACCCCGAGTCCTGCGCAGCCTCAGCGGCCCAGCGCGGGCACTGTGCTCCGAGACTGAGGAACAAATGAATTCATCCTGGGCCGCCCTCCCGGCCAGGAGGCTCCCTGCAAACGCCGTCCTCCCTGTGTGTTCTCTGATGGAAGGAAGTCTAACCTGGGGCCTGTTTCCATGGAGAATGTGGGTTTAATACTAACCATGAAAACAAGCAAAACCGGGCCCCACAGGAAAAGCAGCAGCCCAGCGGCTGGCAGGCCGGGCGGCGTGTGGCGGGCTCGGGGCTCCCAGTCCCCGTCCTCCTGCCGCCTGGGCCTGCCCGGTGCCAGCCCCCAGGACGCCGGCTGCTAGCAGGTACCACTGCCCCTCGCTCCACATCATGGCTGACCCCTCGCTCCAAACCGTGGCCGACTCCTCGCTCCAAACCGTGGCCGACTCCTCTCTCCAAACCATGGCTGACTCCTCTCTCCGGACCGTGGCCGACTCCTCGCTCCAAACCGTGGCCGACTCCTCACTCCAAACCATGGCTGACTCCTCTCTCCAGACCGTGGCTGACTCCTCTCTCCAAACTGTGGCCGACTCCTCGCTCCAAACCATGGCTGACTCCTCTCTCCAGACCATGGCCGACTCCTTGCTCCAAACCGTGGCCGACTCCTCTCTCCAAACCATGGCTGACTTCTCTCTCCAAACCGTGGCCGACTCCTCGCTCCAAACCGTGGCCAACTCCTCTCTCCAAACCATGGCTGACTCCTCGCTCCAAACCGTGGCTGACCCCTCGCTCCAAACGGTGACTGAACCCTCGCTCCAAACCATGGCTAACTCCTCGCTCCAAACCGTGGTTGACCCCTCGCTCCAAACTGTGGCTAACTCCTCGCTCTAAACCGTGGCCGATCCTCAGGCACAGGTAAGGCGTGAACCATCTCGCTGAGTCCTCGCTCCAAACCATGGCAGACGCTGGCTGCTAGCAGGTACCACTGCCCCTCGCTCCAAACCCGTGGCTGACCCCTCGCTCCAAACCGTGGCTGACCCCTCGCTCCAAACCCGTGGCTGACCCTCGCTCCAAACCCATGGCTGACCCCTCGCTCCAAACCCGTGGCTGACCCTCGCTCCAAACCCGTGGCTGACCCTCTCTCCAAACCCGTGGCCGACCCCTCGCTCCAAACCGTGGCTGACCCCTCGCTCCAAACCATGGCTGGCTCGGTGTCCCCTCGGCCTCGGCGTGGGCAGTGCCAGGGGGCTCCAGGCTCGAGGGCTGCGTACTTGTCCGACGGCGGTGGGTGGCGTAGTACCCTCCCCTGTGCCTGCGACCTCGTTGGGAAAAAGGGTCTCTGCAGATGTCGTTGGGCTCAGGCTCTGGAGATGGAGGGGCCATGCAGGGTGTCCATGTGGCCCTCCGTGCCATTGCGAGTGTCCTTATAAGAGGGAGGCAGGGGAGATGGAGTCACAGACGCCAGAGGAGGGGCATGTGGAGGTGGAGGCATAGATGGAGCGATGCGGCCACAAGCCAAGGCCACCTGGCACCGCCAGGAGCTGGGAGAGGCAGGAGGGACCCTCCCCTGGGGCCTGTGGAGGGCGCGAGGCCGTAGGACACCTGGATCTCAGACTTCCAGCCTCCAGAGCTTGGAGAGAACACACGTCTGCCGTTTCCATCGCCCATTTGTGGTCTGTGAGAAGAGCAGCCCCGGCGTGTGCACGGACCAGGCCGCAGGACAGCAGCTTCCTAAACAGTAAGCGTGGGTGTTTCAATGGACGGGCAGGCGTGTCCAGGCATCGGAGTGGCTTCCCCGGACAGGGAGGGGCCGGGGGACACAGCGGTGGCCTCAGCAGCTGACCTCCCACAGGGACGCAGGAGAGTCCGATCCTTAGCACCTAGTGCCGAGGGGCGCAGGGACCTCTCACCTCTGGGAGACGTCTTACCGTTTACGCACGCGCCGCCCTCCGCCGCCAGGGCACCTGTCTGCGCTCACAGGCCCGAGCGGGGGCTCCCCGGCCCCCTTTCCAGACGACAGGAGGGTGTCAGAAGCCCTTTGCTCCAGCCCTATGGACACTTGGTCTCCCGAGGGGGAGGCTCGTGCCGCTCAGTGCGGGGGACCCCTCGGGCCCGGAGCGCTGTGTGCGTCGGGGGGCAGCCACTGACCGCTGGGCAGCTCTCATGTCCAGGTGGTTCTTTCCAAGAGTCCCAGCGAGGACTTGCCCAGCTGGCTCTTCCTGGGCTGCAAACCCAGCCTCGTCCGTACAACATCCCCGGGACCTGCCCAGCGAGGCCGGCAGGAGGACGTGTCTGAGTGACATTGTCTGCATCGTCTCAGACTTGCTCTGAAGCCCAGCCTGACGGTGTCCATCCGGGGCCACTCTGCCTGGGGGCCCCCTACTCTGCCAAGTTCACCCGGCCCGATGGGAACGCGGGGACCCGGGAGGCAGCTTCGTGGGCTGAGCTGGAGCAGAGCCATGTGGCAGGGGGCACAGTGCTGGGCACCGCGAGGGCCGCCAGGGCCCTGTGCCTCTCCTCCGGGTCCTGGGCGCTTGCTGCTGCCCTGTCCCCGCGGCCCCCGGGGCGACTCCTTGGCCTTTGGGAGACTCTTGGCCTCGGGGAGCTGTGCCGCGAGGGGAGAGCAGCCCCCGCAGCCACGTGTCTGGTCTGAAGGACACGTCTCCGGGTGCCGGGCCCTGCGCGGGGCGGGGCTGGCGGTCCTGGCGGTGTTGCCTCCGGGCTGGGGGCTCTGGGAGGAAAACAGCTGCTTTGCTGGGTTCTGGGTTGGGGGGATGAGGACCTGGGGGCTGGGTGGGCGGGTGGAGGAAGAGCCTTCATGGCATGGGGTGTGGAGATTTCCACATTGGGCGGGGGGGCCTCCGCGGGCCCACCGTCGGAGCAAACCCACAGAATCTCAGATGGACGCGCGGGCCCTGGACTCAGCGTGACAGGCAGGACCAGGGCATAAGGCTCCCGACTCCCGTGTCCTGCCAGCGCTGCCCAGCCCCGCCCCACGTGCTCCGGCTCACTCACCAAACCTTGTCCGGCACAGGCCCGGGGAGGGTCGGGTGCCCAGGTCAGGCCCAGAGGCCCTGCTGGAGCTGGAGGCGGATGGGAACACCACGCACCCCTCCCCCCCCCCCCCAGCTTTCAGGGGTCGGACTCCCACGGCGTGGCATGTGCTCGGCTGTCACAGAGATGGTGACCATCCCCCTGCACCCCCGGCGCGCTCCTGACGCAGGCCCACACGCCAGCACCTCCTTCCCCGAAAGGGCAGGCACGTCTCAGTGGGCAGGGAGGCCTGTGTGTGCCCTTCACACTGTGCCTACTCTCACACCCAGCGTGGACGGTCCACGGGCCTGACGCTCAACGCCATGTGCCCAGGAGTGAGGTTATGGGGTGGACAGGCAGCCGGGGTGTCCCTCCCTCTGGATATGGTCCCACCCGCACCCCCTCGCGGTCAGAATGCGCCCATTGGTCTGGAAAACTGGGTGCCCGAACCCTAGGATTTTTCCAGAAGGCCATAGGCCGGGGCTGCATGCACTGTGGGCCGAAGGGCCCCTACAGATCCCCATGTGGGAGCCCTGGCCCAGGCAGGATTCGGAGACAGGGCCCTGGAAGCGGCGATGAAGGTGAAATTGAGTCGTCTCCCTCTGAGGGTGGCCTCAGCCCACGTCCTGGCTTACTGATAAGGAGAGACGCGCGTAGGATAAAAGGCAGCCACGAGGACCACGTCCGCTTTTAAAAAGTGTGTATTTTTATTGACCTCAAGAGGAAGGGAGAGGGAGAGAGAGAAACATCAATGATGAGAGGGAATCACGGATCGGCTGCCTCCTGCACATCCCCTACTGGGGTTGGAGCCCACAACCCGGGCCTGTGCCCTGACCGGGAATCGAACCGTGACCTCCTGGTTCATAGGTTGATGCTCAACCACTGAGCCACGCCGGCCAGGCCCACGTCTTCTTCTCGTACCTGAGCGGCCGCTCTCTGGGCACCTGCTGGTCCTGACGCTCAGCTCCTGAGGGATCAGCGGTGCCCACACAGGCCCGGCTCAGGCGCCATCCTGTGCTCCAGGTGCTCAGAGGCTGGCAACCGGGACAAAGGCTCAGGGGACTCCGAGGCGACCCAGGTGCTCGGGAAGAGCTGAGCCTGAGAGTCTGCGCTCTCTTCTGATGCCCAGGCTGTCAGAGCCCCCCAGTCTTCAGGGGAGACGCTGGCCTTCCCACCTGTGGGGGGGCACCTGGGGGCGGGCAGCGCTGGGGCTCAGGGAGCGCTGATGGGATGTCTCTCATTAAGCGCACAGGACAGCGGGGAACCAGCGGGTCTAGCCTCCCCCCTCCCCCCACACACCTCACACATACACCTACACACGTGCATGCAACTCAAACACACGCGTTCTCCCCATCACAGGAATGACGTGCACCGTGCTAAAAAAGCCAAATAACAAAGAAAGAGAACCGGAAAGAGCAAGTTTGCTTTCCTTAATGCATCTCACGCATCGGTACCCCGGGTGTGTGCCTGGGCAAATCTGACCCCTCAGAGCGGGGGGGCGCGGGGGGGGGGGGCCGAGGGATGTGGCCCCTAACCTGCCAGGTCGCACCAGCAACCCTCCCACAAGCCAGAGGCCGCAGGGGCCCCAGCAGCCTCCCCTCCCTGCCCGTCCTGTCAGGTCCGGGTGAAGGGAATGGAAGGGCTGGAGGGACCTCACGCTGAGGCTGCAGATGGAGCGGGAGACAGGGCTGGGTCCAGCCCCCGTGCAGCAGCGCGGGCTGGGCTGTGTGTGCCCAGGGGACGGGATGGGTTAGGTGGGGGAAGCCCCTCACTTCGCTCCCTCTCCTTTTCGCTTCCGCAGCCGGGCCAGGAGGCTGCGGGGCCCGGGCAGCCTGACGTGGGCCTGGGGCGCCGGGGCCGCCCTCGCCCTCCGGCCGGCCCCGCCCCGCCCGCCGGCCCGCCCCCGGCGCGGCGCCCAGTGGGAGGCGGGCCCGGCCGGCCGCGCCCAGCGCGGGCTCTGATTTGCTGCCGGCGCGGAGGAGCGACAGCCTCCGCGGAGCCTTCGGAGCGGGAGGGCGGCCCCGGGAAAAGTGCTGGGCGCCCCGGCCAGGTCCGCACTCGGGTCCCCGCGCCTGGCGCCGGACCTCCCTCGAGCGCAGCGCCCACGGAGCACGGGTCGCGGGGCGGCGGCGACCAGGGGAGCCGAGCGGGAGTTGGCGGAGTTGGAGGCGGCGAGGGCGAGCGCACCGAACGGGTCCCGGCCGCCCCGCGGGCCGAGGTCGAGCCCTCCCGCCCGTGGGCGAGCGCGCCCGAGAGCCGCGGCCCCAGGAACGGCCGGCGCCGCTCCCCATGCCTTCCTGAGGCCGGACTGCCCGCCGAGCCCGCGCCCCCGAGTGTCCCCGCGCGCCCCACCCGCGCCCCGCCGGCATGGACGTGCACACCCGCTGGAAAGCGCGCAGCCCGCTCCGTCCGGGCGCCCCGCTCCCGCTCCCGCTCCCGCCGCCGCTGCTGCTGCTGCTGCTGCTGTGGGCGCCGCCCCCGAGCCGCGCAGGTAAGGCCGACGGGGCGCGGGCGCGGGGCGCGGGCGCGGGCGCGGGCGGCTGTCACCCCGGCGCCGGCCGCGGGCCTCTCCCGCGCTTGCACGCATCCCCCCGCCCCCGGCTGTGGAATGCACGGCCGAGACTCCGAAGGCCATGAGTTGGGGGCCCCGGAGGGGGAGACGCGCGCCACCGTGCCCCCCGCCGTGGCGCAGGCCGGGCGCTGCACGTGGGACCCGCCAGGGGGTTGCCCTGGAGCCCACACTCTTGTCCCGAAACTTGGCGGTCTCTGCCCCACACCCCAGCGTGGGGCCTGCAGAGCTTCCTCCCCTGAAAACCGGGCGGGGTCGCCCCCTAGAGTCACAGTCTGTCCATTCTTGGGGTGGGGGCCCCGGTGGGGATCCCGGAAGCTGGAGCCCCAGCCCTGCTCTTGCCCCCGAACCGCTCTCCCTCGGCCTCAGACCCGGCTGGCTCTGCCTCCCCAGGGCCTGGGCCTCTGGCAGTCCTGGCACCTAAGACCCCAGTGGTCCTGGGAGCCCTGGGGGGGGGGGGTCGCCAGCCTTGCCCCGATCCCACCCTGAACCCCCTTCTCCCGGGGAGCCCCCAGGGACGGGGTCGTGGAGCAAGGCCAGGCCGGGTGCTGGGTGCTCAGCCTCAGGCTCCTCCTGCGAGGTCGGCCCTTAGAAGGCGCCTCTCCGGAGCTGCCCTGACGGCGGGACTCCTGATTGGACAGTGACTTTCTAAGCATCGCCTGGTGGGTACCTATGGCCTGGGTCTCCACACCCTCAAACGTTGGTGCCCGAGTCCCCGGGAAGCCCCCCAAGTCCCCGTTGACATGGGGAGAGGAGGCTCAGAGCTGTTGGGAAGGGTGACAGGCAGAGGGAAGGGCAGGGGGCTCAGGGGACAGCCGGCCCTCCCCTCTCCTCCTTCCTGGCTCGGGGGTGTGTGGGAAGAATCAGTTTCCATGTTTCACTTGCCAGTGCAGCGATTCTTCCCTTTCCTGGCTCAGTGAGTGCTGTGGGCCCCCGGGTGCGGGGGGGGGGGGGGGGGGACGGGGGACGGCGGTGAGCAGGAGTCAGGGGCTGGGGGCGGGGGAGCCTGCCTGGCGCTGGGACCTGGGGTCTCACCCCGGGCTGCCACCGTGGTGCCGGCCAGCCCCGGTCAGGTCAGCTGGATGTGGGGGGCAGTAGCAGCCTCCAGGAAAGGGGTGCTCAGTGGGTTGGGGATGTGCTCAGGGGAGCCCCTGGTCACCAGGGACCTGGCCCTGTCCCAGCCCCTCTGATGTGCTTTCAGGAGCTCAGGGGAGTTGCCACCCCAAAAAGCTGGTGTTGGGTGCTGGCCGGGCAGCGTGCAGAGCATGCGTGTGCCTGGGCTTGGGGCTGGCTGTTTGCTCCCCATCCCTGCCCGTCTCCCCTGCTTCCTCTCCGATTTCCCTTCCAAACGGAGGGGCGGCCGGAGGCCGGGGCCTGGAGGTGGGCCCTGGCTGTGGGGCCGGGCGTCAGCTTTCGTCCGGGAGATGTTGGAAGCGTGTGAAGAAGCCATCTCTCTGGCGGGTCTGCCACGCCGCCCAGGGTGGGACCCTTTGGAGCCGAGCTCAGTGCGTGGCCGGGAGGCGGGAGGGGTCGCGGGCCAGCGCCTCGCCTTCGCCCGTGTTGGGGTGCGCCAGATGTTTTCTGCGTTTTCCCTGGACGCGGCTCCCTTTCCTCCCTCGTCCTTGGCCAAGCGTGTGCAGGAATGAAAAGTTATTAAGATTGCATTTGGGGCCGTTTAACGTTGTAACGGGCAAAGGAGAGTATGTGAAATGAAACATGACCCCAATATTTGGAAATTGAGGTCATCTCCTCCGCACGGCATTGGCCGGCCCCGGTCACGTGATCGCTTCTTGCCATAATTTGTGGGAAGAATCCGTCCAAGTTTGGTGGGACTTGACCGAGTTCAAAGGGTTAAATTTCCTCTGACTCAATCAAGTTGGCTGGAGAGACACCCCCCTTCTCCTCCCCAGAAAGGAACAGTCGGTGGGGTGGGCGGCGCGGGAAGCCAAGTCCTTCCCTCATCGGCTCCGGATTTCGGTGGCTGGAGGGGTTGGCGCTGTGGTCACTGCCCAGCGGCTGTGGCCACCAGCGGTGGCCGGGCAGGCGTCGCTCCCCCCGGCCGAGGCGGTCTCTTCTCTGATGCTCTGTTCCAGAGCGGTCCCTGGGGTGCTGGCCGGAGCCTGCCCGTGACCCCACCCTTCAGATATTTCTGGATTCTCACCACGGCCACACCCAGCACAGCTGATGCTGCCTGCCCCGCCTCGCCCATTGTCCCTGCCTCCTCCCTGGTCCCTGGGGAACAGGCACCCACTGCTCTCGGCCCCCCTTCCTGACAGTGATGGGGCGCCCGGGAGGGTCAGGGATCAGTCACCAGACCCCTGAGGCGCTGGGGTGGCCTGGAAGAAGAGGGCGGGGCTCCTGCCTCCGGGGAGACCATCGCACGTGGGGACGATTGTGAGGAGTTTGCTGAGCCCCGTGCCCACAGCGTCTCCTCGGACCCTCACGCAGCCTTCGGTCAGGGAGGCGCTGACTGGGGCTCTAAGAGGCTGGGAAGCGGGGAGCAGGGACCCCACATTCTGGGTCTGTCTGCCCTCTGGGCCCTGAGTGAGCTTCTCCCTCCTTCCTGCCCCACAAGGCCAGGCCTCAGTGCCTCTGACTTGTTGGGGTTCTGCCTTCTCACTCCACATCCGCTCTCCCCTGGGAGGGGCCCCATGAGTGCCCCGAGCTGCAGCCAGGCCTGGGTCCCAGCCCAAATATGGCCCTGGGGGAGGGGGGTTCTGCTTGGCCAGCAGAGTCCTCCCTCCCTCCCTCCCTCCCTTCCTTCCTTCCTTCCTTCCTTCCTTCCTTCCTTCCTTCCTTCCTTCCTTCCTTCTTTCCTTCCTTCCTTCCCCCCCTCCCTCTCTCCCTCCCTCCCTCTTTCTCTCCTTCTTTCTCTCTTCATTTTGATTGGCATGTCCCAGCTGCCTGCAGCCTCCAGCCTGCCTTTAACCAGGCCCTCCTCCCACCTGCATGGCCTCCTGCCCCTGAAGGATGTTGTCTCGCACCCCAGGCTGGCCTGGGGGTTATGGGGAGATAAAGGCGAGGGTGGCAGGGCCCCTCCAGGAGCTACATTCAGAGGGGAGGCGCACATGGACCCCTCACTTCACGGTTCATTTCCATGCCCAGTGTCCCTTAGAGCAGCCGGGAGGGTCAGCTGCATTGGGAGATCTGGGGAGGCTTCCTGGAGGAGGTGGCGCTGAACTTGGCCTTTCCCTCCTCGTCTTCCCCTTCCTTCCATCCCAGAAACACAGCAGAGCGCCTCCTTAGCGGGTGCGGGTCCACCTGGGGTTTAGTCTGGCCCCTCCTTCCTGGCAGGACATGGGCTCTGCTGCAGGCTCTCCCGGCCCCCCCAGCTTCCTGGCCGGAAAGCCCCTCAGTAACCGGGCCGGCGGGGCATCCCCAGGAGTGCTGGGCCCGCAGAAGTGGCCGCTGTGAGGAAGAGGGGGTCTCCGAGGGGGACAGTGGGAGACCTGGGGGGTCCCTACCCTTTCTCTGCCCCTGCACGGGAGGCTGGGTGTTCTGCATACGGACTGACAGATGCTGACAGCCTTGGCTGGGAGTGGGGGCCCCTGTGCTGAGCGTAGGCAGTGGGTGTAGGTAGCGGGACAATCCTTGGCAAACCCCAGGGCAGGGTGGGCAGCCGAGAAAGTGCAAACCGAGTTTCTCCCTCGGAGACCCCGGCGGTTGGCGGGCGGGGCAGTGGCCGGGCCTCAGCCTTCCTCCCGGAGAACGGGAGGGCGGGTGGCTGTGAAGGCGGAGCGAGGCCACACCTGGGAGCGCGGTGGAGCCGGCGGGCGGTGAGCACCTGGCCCTGGTTTGGTGACGTTTTTGCCAAAGCAGACGGCACAGCGCTGCACGGTCCTTTCCGTGTAGGTGTCCTCAGAGGCTCCGGTCGCCGGGGAGACGCCGAGGGCTCTGCCCCCCGCAAGCCGGCCGGGTCCGCCTCTCCCTCCCGGACCTCGGCCCCGTCTGCGTGGCCGGTCTGCTTCCTCTGGTCCCGTCAGGCCACGCGAGGCCACACGGTGGAAACGCTCTGCAGGCCTGTTTGAGGCTGTGTGTGAGCACGTGCGTGTGTGGATGTGCGGTTCGCGTGGACCACGTGTGTGTGTGTGTGTATACGTGTGTATGAGCGTACACACCCAGGCACGTGCACACGCGTGCACACTGTCTCGTGAGGGGCTCCTGCAGGAGGGGCCTGCTGTGTGGGGAGCTCACGTCAAGACACCATTTCTCCTGTTACCACGCCCGCTCCGCTGTGGGGGCGACGCCGGCTGAGACGTGGCCACGGAGCCTGCTGGCCACCCCCGGCCGCGGGGCCCGCCGCAGGGCCGCTGGGCCAGCTGGATCCGATAATTTGTCGAGTCTTTTTTTACTCACAAGAGGGCAAGGCCCTATTATGGCTTCTGCCCTTCTCTCTATTTACATCCCCATATAACCCGCTTTGCTGGTGTCAGCATTTGGCCACATGCTAGTCTGAGGGTTTCTGGCCCAGCTGGGGACCCTGAGGTCCCGGGGGCGGGCCGGGGGGGCCCTTCTCATGGGCAGAGCCGCCACCGCCACGGGTGCGGCACGAAGCACAGGGCGTGGCCATGGTCAGGGGCAGGCGGCCAGCTTCAGGTCCTGGGGCCCGCCCCCTGGCTGTGCATTGAGCTGCCCGTGCCTCAGTTTCCCTCTCCGTAAGAAGGGGGTAATGGTTGGACTTCCTGGAGGATTTTGTGAGCGTTCAACGCATCACGTGTAGGAAGCACAGGGGAAACCCCATTACCACTGCCACGTCCTCCCTGGGCCCCGAGGCAGCGCGGGGCGGGGTGGGGACAGGCCCGAGTGCCTGGCTCTGCTCGAGGGCCGGCTGCGGGTCCCTCGTGTCTGATGGGCAGCCACCCCGGTGCCTCCTGCACGGGGTGAGCATGAGAAGAGGCGACACAGGCGGGGCCCCCGGGGGTGAGTTTATCGCTTCCCTCCCTGTGACTTCTAGGTTCTGAGCCCGGGCAGGGGGGCACGCCCGTGGGCAGATGTGGGCACACCACGTGTCCACACCCCTCCCTGTCCTCGGGCCACCTCTACTTGACAAGGAGGAGTTGGGGTCCAGACATGGGAATGGACCTGCCCACATCCCGCCTCCCAGACATGCCCAAGGTGATGACTGACACGTTGGAGGGTGCGGCCCGGGCGGGCACGGGGGGGGGGGGGTGGCGCTGGAGGGAAGTCTGTAGGGTGGATGGATGTGTGCGGGTTCGTGGCACTGGTGATGGGGGAACTTGGTTACACACGGCACACAGTCTGAGCTGTCCTCTCATCGGCTTCGATTCCGCCCCCCCCCCCCCCCGCTAGGTTTTCTGGCAGCTTCCCCACCCCAGTAATGACCCCACACTGCGAGTCAGTGTTGCCACTCGGGGTGACTCAGACCTGAGCCGTGGAACCACAGTCTGACCCACTTTTCTCCAGACTTCATTACTCAGACAGAAGCCGCCCTGGTCCTGCCATGTCTCTGCGCGGGAAAAGGGGGGGTCCCCCTTTTTGTGTCCTGGGTCTGTGTTATTTTGGGGAAATGCTCTGTTCTTTCCTGCCAGCACCTTGGCCATAGGGATTCTAATAACATCTCTATTTTTGAAAAAATAAATGCCACAAATTATTTCAAAATGTGTGTGTGTGTGTAGCAGTGTGATCTGGCCTGGCTGGTGTGGCTCAGTGGTTGAGGGTTGACCATGAACCAGGAAGTCATGGTTCGATTCCTGGTCAGGACACATGCCCAGGTTGGGGGCTCGATTGCCAATGGGGGGCGTGCAGGAGCCGGTTGATGATTCTCTCTCATCATTGATGTTTCTCTCTCTCGCTCCCCTCCCTTCCTCTCTGAAATCAATAAACATAAATGGATGTAAAGACTCTGGCCCTTGCATTGAAAAGATAGTGATCTCACATGAAAGAGTTTTAGCCTCCGTGGAAGGTGGGAATGACTGTCCTCCCTCTGTGGTGGAGGGAGCCACGGGTAACTGAGAGGGCACATCGCCCGGCCGGTGACCTGGGCTCCCAGGAGTTTCTTTCCTGCAGAGGGTCCAGAGGGAGCACGGGAGAGGCTGGCCTTGGGAGACCTGGGAGGGACAGTAGCCATGTGTGAGCCATTTGGGCACCTCTACCTCGCCAGGCCTGTGTGGGCTCGGGGCAGCAGGTGCCCAGGCGAGCAGTAGGTGCGCCGTCCTGCCCGACAGGAGCTTCCGGAGCAGTGGGGAGTCAGACCCCTGAGCAGGCAGGTGTATCCAGTGAGGCAGAGTGGGAGGCAGGTAGGGAGGCAGGTAGGGAGGCAGGTAGGGAGGCAGGTGGGGAGGCAGGTAGGGCATGCCACTGGCCAATCCAAGGAAGCCCCACAGGGAGGCACCTGCCAGCTCCCAAAGGGGTTCTGGCCAATCAGAGGGAGGCAACTGCCAAAACATGGGGCGCTGGCCAATCAGAGGGAGGCAACTGCCAGCATCCATGGGGCGCTGGCCAATCAGAGGGAGGCAACTGCCAGCATCAGTGGGGCACTGGCCAATCAGAGGGAGGCAACGGCCAGCATCAATGGGGGATGTTGGCCAATCAGAGGGAGGCAACAGCCAGCATCCATGGGGTTCTGGCCAATCAGAGGGAGGCAACAGCCAGCATCAATGGGGCACTGGCCAATCAGAGGGAGGCAACGGCCAGCATCAGTGGGGCACTGGCCAATCAGAGGGAGGCAACGGCCAGCATCAATGGGGGATGTTGGCCAATCAGAGGGAGGCAACAGCCAGCATCCATGGGGTTCTGGCCAATCAGAGGGAGGCAACAGCCAGCATCAATGGGGCACTGGCCAATCAGAGGGAGGCAACTGCCAGCATCAGTGGGGCACTGGCCAATCAGAGGGAGGCAACTGCCAACACATGGGGCGCTGGCCAATCAGAGGGAGGCAACTGCCAAAACATGGGGCGCTGGCCAATCAGAGGGAGGCAACTGCCAACACATGGGGCGCTGGCCAATCAGAGGGAGGCAACTGCCAACACATGGGGCGCTGGCCAATCAGAGGGAGGCAACTGCCAACACATGGGGCGCTGGCCAATCAGAGGGAGGCAACTGCCAACACATGGGGCGCTGGCCAATCAGAGGGAGGCAACTGCCAACACATGGGGCGCTGGCCAATCAGAGGGAGGCAACTGCCAACACATGGGGCGCTGGCCAATCGGAGGGAGGCAACTGCCAACACATGGGGCGCTGGCCAATCAGAGGGAGGCAACTGCCAACACATGGGGCGCTGGCCAATCAGAGGGAGGCAACTGCCAACACATGGGGCGCTGGCCAATCAGAGGGAGGCAACTGCCAACACATGGGGCGCTGGCCAGTTGAGGTGGGCCTGCTTGGCCGGGGCCTGTGCTTCAGGTCCCCTCGGAGTGGGAAGGGAGGCGTCCCGTGGCAGTGCCGTGCGCGCCCTCTGGCTCCTGTGTGTGACCTGGCCGTGCGCTCGGCCTCACGGCCCCGCGGACCAGGTGGGCTGTTCATCCTGCAGATGCGCAGGGGCAGCTCTGCGGCCCAGCCGGCGGGGAGGAATGGCAGCCCCCGCCGCCCGCGTCTGCTAGGCCATTGCCATCAGGACGCCCAGGCCGCCGGCCGCCCTCTCAGAGCTGGGCGGGAGGGAGATCCCGGGGCGGCCAGGGGCCTGTGCGTCAGAAAGAGGTGCCCCCCTCGGAGCCCTTCACTGCTCGCCTTTCCCGCTGTGGGCTCGGGGGCGGGCAGTGAGGCACTTGCGCCCTGACCCACGGGGGTCCGTGGCCGGGGGAGAGCTGGCTGCCCCGAGCCCTCAACCGGGTGGCAGCGAGATGGACGGGCGCAGGAAAGACGGCTGCCCCACAGCCCTGCGCCCCGAGTTCAGTCTGATTTGGGGGGCTGGAGCAATGTTTGCAAGGGGCCCTTTAGGGAGACGTTCTCTCCCATCTGCATAGTCTTTGGGGGGGTGAGTTGCTGGGATCCGTGTTTACTGGGAGTTTTCTTCTTTTGCTCCCCCCTTTTCTGTGTTCTTTGGGGAGAATGTGAGATGGAGGCCTCCGGTTTCCTGTCTGTGCTGGGGCGGGGTTGTCCTCCTGGGGCGGGGGGCGGGGGCCACAGCCCCGGGTCAGCCTTTCTCGTAGGCGCTGCCCTTCTTTTTCCTGACAGAGCGGGTGGCGGCCCGCTGGTGTTACCCAGGAAGGACTGAGGGACACCCACCTTCTCCCGCCCTGAGAGGGGGTTCACCTGGAGGAGGCGGGGCCAAGAGCGCTTCCTGGGCTGGAAGAGCAGAAACAGGGTTCCTAGGTGGAACGACGTTCCAGGGATTCTTACTGTGGTCCAGGGCAGAGTTCACAGGAAGGCCGCTTGGTCGTGGCTGGGTCTCGCCTGTACTTTGGGAGCGTCCTGGGCACCCAGTGTGGTGGTGCCAGCGATGGGAAGGGGCGGGGCGGCGGGGGCGGAGCGAGGAGTGTGGGCGGGGCGTGAGGAGTGTGGGCGGGGCGGAGGGCGGAGCGATGTGTGGGCGGAGCGAGGAGTGTGGGCGTGAGGGGGGGCGGGGCAGAGGGCGAGCGATGTGTGGGCGGAGCGAGCGATGCGGGTGGAGGGCAGATAGAGGCGTGTGGGCGGAGCGAGGGCGGAGAGTGTGGGCGGAGCGAGGAGTGTGGGCGGGGCGTGAGGAGTGTGGGCGGGGCGATGTGTGGGCGGAGCTAGAGGGTGTGGGCGGGGCGGAGGGCGGGGCGGAGGGCGGGGCGGAGGGCGGGGCGGTGGGCCCGCCCCGTGGGTGATGGCTCTGCTCAGGCGGGAGGCTCTTGGACCGGAGAGAGCAGAGGTCCTTCAGGATCCTCCTCCCTGGTCTGACCCAGCCTGCAGGGTTCAGCCTAAATGATGGGGGAGGGCACCTCCCAGGGAGGGCGGAGCGGTGGCCCCCCTTCAAGAGGCAGGGGAGCCTGGCTTTCCCCTCCTGCCTGTGGGTGAGGTCTCGGCTCCAAAGGGAGGCTCGCCCCGCGCAGGGGCCTGGGCGGTGGGGACTTGAGCTTCAGGAGGAGGCCGCCCTCCGCCCCGCAGGCAGCTGTCCTCACGCGCCCTGCAGCGCGGCCCTCCTCGGGGACAGGCTCCCACCTCCCCTTCTGGGGCAGGGCTGGCCGATTGCAAACAGCTGCCTGGCCCGGAGCAGGGTTTACAAACACTGGAAGGCTGTCTTCCAAGGGCTGCAAGGCACATGGTGGGGGTTCCTCCGCAGCCTGGAGAGCCGGGGAAGGGAGGGCAGGGTCCCCTTGACTGTCCTGCGGGCTCCGGGCCCACCCACCACTGTGTGCTCAGGTGGAGGCCAGCTGAGGGGTGGCCAGGCCCCGGCCGGGGGTGAGGGGTGGCTGGGGGCCGGGCGGGCCCTGGGGCCCAGCACTCTCCCAGGCCTCAGCTGGGTCTAACGGCTGAAATGTGAAATAGAGTAGGACGAGCATAGGACACGCGAGGCACAGTCGGGTTGAAGGGAAGAATATGATTCTCTGGGGCCCTTCCCTCCCCCTCCCCCCTCCCTCCCTCCTCCCCTCCCTCCTCCCTCCCCTTCTCTCCCTCCCCCCTCCCCCTCCCTTCCTCCTTCCCTCCCTCTCCCTCTCCTCCTCCCCTCCCTCCCCCCTCTCTCCCTCCCCCCTCCCTGTTACCTATCCTGAGTGCTTTTGTTTCGCGTACTGTTTTATCCCGCTGACATCTTCCCAAGGTGAGGTGTCATCCGCGTTTTACAGGCAAGAAACCCGAGGCCCCCGCCGTGGCCAGTGTGGCTCAGTGGACGAGCACTGGCTCGCAAATCGGAGGGTCTCGGGTTCGATTCCCAGTCAAGGGCATGCACCTGGGTTGCCTGTCCGATCCCTGGCCCCCAGGCAGGATGTGTGGGAGGCAACACCTCTCACATTGGTGTGTCTCTCTCTGTCTTTCTCTCCCTTCCTTCCTCCCTTCCACTCTCTCTAAAAATCAATGGGGGAAACATCCTTGAATGAGGATTAACAAAACAACAATAAACAAGTAAAGTAAATACAAGAAAGCCCGGGCCCTCAGAGCCCCATCGCGAGAGCCTCCGCATCACAGAGGCGTGGGTTCTGGCCTCCGGGGAGCAGGTGCGATGCTTGGCATCTGAGGGAGGTGGGCTCTCGCCCCCTCGGAAGAGACACAGTCACTTTTTTTTTTATTGATTTCAGAGAGGAAGGGGGAGGAAGAGAGAGAAACATCATGATGAGAGAGAATCATTGATCGGGTGCCCCCTGCACGCCCCACACTGGGGATGGAGCCCGCCACCTGGGCCTGTGCCCCGACCATAATGAGACCGTGACCTCCTGCTCCATAGGTCGATGCTCAGCCACGGAGCCATGCCGGCCCGGCCACGGCCACTTTTTCCTTTTTCTCTGGGGTCTTCATCCCAGCAGCAGGGCTGAGAGAGGAGGAGGAGGCGGTGCGACCTGGGACCGCCACGGGGACCTCCCGGCCCTCGTCTGTATCCTCAGGCCCCGTCGGTGGTGCGTGCTGGGCCCGGTCTCGTGAGAAAGCCGTCATTTGGGCCCTGTCAGTTGGTACCCGCTTTGCCATCCGCCTGAGTCCCGGGCCCCCCAGTGTCCTCCACACACGTCTGAGAGGACATCTTCAGGATCGGAGCTGGAGCCTGCATCCAGCTGTGAGCGGCGTGTGCATGCGTGTGTGTGTGTGTGTGTGTGTGTGTGTGTGTGTGTGTGTATGTGTGTGTAGGGGTGAGCTGCCCTGGTCTGAGTCAGTTTTTCCGTTTTAGGGGGAAGGAAAGAGTGATAGGCGAGGGATTCGAGCCAGGTGGGTCTGGCCTGTTGACTATCTGTTGACACACGATGAAAGAGACGTGTGCGAATCTGTGCCAGCAGCCACGTGTTGCGGCAGGTAGGGTGGGGCCGTGTTGGGGAGCCCCCTCGGAGGGCCGGGTGGGCCCAGCAGCCCATCAGGTGCTCCGAGAGTTAAGCTGGGTGAGAGGGAAGCTGGACCAAGACCCCATCCCCATCTTTAAACCATCAACATTTCAGAAAAGAAAAAGAACTCAAAGAACTCCCAGAGAAGCAGGGCCCTGAGGCCTGGGTTTTAGAGCCTGCGCTTTATCGCATCAGCCAGATGCCGGCGGTGCGTCCGGAATGCCAGGGAGAGCCCGCAGGCTCGCGGAGGATCAGGCGCCACGGAGTTCTGCTCTCGGTTTCCCCTTAAAACGGACCCCTAGTCCCGGAGAATTGTCAGCCCCCTCAGCAATGTTGCTCCCATGCGAGTGCCCACCACATGGCCCCGATGGATTCGACTGGGGAGACGTAGGAGATGTCCGTTTACTTCACACTAGGGGTTAGGGCTTGGCCTGCCTAGGGGGTCCTAGACCTCCGTTGGCGGTCACGTCCGTAGGCAGAATTCACAGGGAACAGAATTCAGTGGGGAATTGTGTTCCCTGTAGTGACATCGACCCCTCAGGTTTCAAGACCAGGTGTGGGAGTGCCCCCCCCCCAGAGGCCAGGAGCGGTACTGCATCCCAGCTCTACTGGGCATTGAGAAAGCCTGGGCGTGGCCTGGGTCCCGGGGCTCCGGCCCTCTCAGGGTGTGACCTCAAAAATGTCTTCCTCAGTCTTTCTGCGTCTGGTGGGGCTGGTGAGGGCTGCCTCGTAGGTTTGCGGTGAGGATTGAAGGAGGCACGGTGGAGACCGCCATGACAAGGGGGCTCCGCCGGGCCGGCGGCCTAGGAGGGGCTGGAGAGAGCCGTGGGGCGGACCTGAGGGTTTTCTAAGCCCTGAGCGTGTCGGCTGACCCGCCGTGAGCTTCCTCTCTGACGAGGGATGGGCAGGCATGCGGAGGCCTGGGCTATCCCTGGGGCGGGGCGTGGGGGTGGGAGGGGGTGTACCTCCCCCTGTATGGTAGAGGTGGGTAGTCTGGGCTTGATGTCCCTGGAGAGGGTTGGGGAGACCGGACGCTGAGGGTTCGACGGTGGACTGGTCTGTGGGCTCAGGGCTCCCCGTGGCTGTCCCACATGTGCCGCTCGTCTGTGTAGCAACCGGAACCACCCAGACCTCTTCAGGGACCCCGGGCTCATGACCAGCCTGTGGCAGGGTGTGTGTGAGAGCCGTGTGTGCCTGAGCGGGCGCGAGCACCCACCTGCCTCCTGGGGTCTCCAGTCCCAGGACACATGGCTGGCTGGGGCACGAGGCCCCCTGGGTGCCGGGTGCCGGCGGCCTTAGACTCAGCCTCCGGCTGCATCTGCCTGCCACCCCACCCGCTTCTTCTTCCAGAGAATGTTCCCAGCCGCCCCTGGGCCTTTGCCGTAATCTCTCCAGATGAGCCTTTCCAGGCCCTTGCGCCTGGGGCTCCTTGGACGCGGGGATTAGTGATCTTACCCTGTGGATAGCTTCCAGAAACTCTCTCCGCCAGGCTCTGGAATTCCTTCAACGCTGTCAGCGCCGCCCGCGCCTCCTCAGGCCCCGCCTTCGCCCGGAGCCTTTCCCTCGAGCTGCTCAGTTCTGGGGACTCCTAGGGGCTGATGGGTGGCTCCGGGCTGCCGCCTCCCACCCTCTCACCTGCATGGGCCACGGCCACGGGCCACCGGGCCAGCAGCCTTGTGGCCGGCAGCCCCGCCCTGCGCCTGCCCCCTGGTTCCCGTGCTCGGCCTCCCTGCTCTGAGTGTAAGCCCCTGCGAGCCCTGGCTCCTGGCCGGCGCCTCTTTCCATAAACGTCGATGCCTGGTCAGTATCTTGGCGCAAAAGAAAGCCACACACACCACCTCTGAAACGGGGTAGTCTGGCCTCTCTCCAGCCGCTTGTTAAAACATCGCTGCTGATTCCTCCGGTGGTAAAGCCGCGGGGATCACCGTGCCCCGACGGCCGCCATCTGCCGTTCTCAGCGGCCACCGCCTCTGGGGTTTGTCAGGCCGGAGCCGAAAGCATTTTTCTCTGGCGACTCACTGTTTCTGTCCGTTTGGCTGTCCAGGCCTTTCCCTTCCAGTTTGTCTTCCCCGCGCCCTGGGAGGCGCGGGCTGGCGTTTCTCGGCCGGCGGTGCCAGCTGGGCAGGCTCGGCTCCCAGAACCCTGCCTGACGCCGGCCAGGTGCGGGTGCTTCCCGCCAGGGCCCGCCCACAGGGACATTGTCACTCCTCGGGCGGCTGGGCGGGAGTCAGGCTGTGGGGGGGGGCACAGCCCTGCCCCGGGAGCCTCCTGGGATTCTGTCCTCACGGCCCTGGGCCCTCAGGGCTCCTGCCTTGTCCCTGGCCTCCGGGGAAAGGAGGCGGAGCTGGGCTGCCGCTCGCCTGGGAAGGCGATGACCCCGCGTGCGGCTCTGGCTGGGAACGGAGCCTGGATCGTCGCTCATCGTGTTCTCGCGGGGCCGCAAGGTCAGCGCCCGAGTCCGTAACTCTGAACTCGGAGAGGCTGGCCGCAAGAGAAGCTCCCGAACCGAACCTCACACCCGCACGCGCACACCTGCCGCGGGCCCAGCGCGCTCTGAGGCTCCGCTTGGAAATGGACTGGGAGTCCCGCTCGTGGTGAAAGCCGGCAGACGCGCTGGTGGGCCGCCGCCACGGGGAAGGCAGCGGGCACGGCCGTGCCCAGGGGCTGGGTGAAGAGACCGCCTTCCGGAGGCGCATGTACTGGGCACCTGCTGTCTGCAGCGCTGTGCCAGGTGGGCCAGACGCAGGCCTCCTCTTGGGATGTCCCCACGGACAGGCACGCGTGTGTGCAGGCGCCGTCGGGCGGGCAGTCACGTGGCACTGTTCGGGAGGAGCAGAGGATCCACCCAACCACCTGCCACCGTGGGAGCCGCTCAGACAGGTGCCGTGCGGCCCAGGGCGGACGAGGCTGCTGGGCGGGGAGGGGAGGGCTGCGCTTGCTGAGCTGGCCGGTCCCCGAGGCGTGTGGGGACGGACAGCAGAGTCAGGAGTGCCCCTCAGAGCACGGGTCCACCTCTATGGCAAGAACAGGGACACAGACCCGGGCTGGCGAGTGCGTAGACGAGGAGGAGGGACCATGGGTCCCCAGCGTCTCGGATTGGGCGGAGCTTGTTCCAAGCACCAGGGTGGGTTGGCCGGGGGCAGGGGTGTAGGTCCCGGAGAGGCAGCACAGGAAGGGTGGGGGCCCTCGGGGAGCCGGTGCCCTCCTGCTGGCAGCCGCCGCTGTCGCTGGGGCAGCCTCGTCCGTGGAAGACGTTTGTGGTCCCGGGAGAGAAGACACGCTCAGAAGGGCCCAGCCGCCCACTGCGCTCGGAGCACGCAGGGAGCCTGGGCCGCGGGCACTGGCAGGCCTCCGAACGGAACTGCCCTCCACACCCCACACCCCACTCGGGGGCAGGTGGGGACGGAGGCTGGTGCACCCCGCACCTCGAGGCACGGAGCCAGCTGGTGGTGGAGGTCCATGGCGGTGTCTGTTGTAGCCTGGAAGTGGGAGCCGGGATGAGTCCATTTTATTGCCCCGTGCCATCGGGTGGGGCTGGCGTCTGGGGTGCTGGGGACACGGGAGAGGGCTCCGGGCTGGGGGGGGCCGGGTGTGGAGGGTCAGGCCTGCTTTCTCTGGGGCCGCAGCTGGCCCTTGAGTCTGGGGTGGCGCAGGGGACTGGCCCGTGGATTCTGCAGCCGCGACGTGGGCCGTGAGCGCCACCCCGTGCAGCAGTGCCTTCCCGGGCTGGCGGAGGTTTCCGAGCCTGTGACTGGGGACCTGGGGAGCCCTTACCCCTGCCCCCCCGGGGATACCTTGACATTGGACTTCATCACCCCATGGAGTTTCTTGGTCCAGGCACCCGGCCGGGCGGGTGGGGGCTCCTGGCGAGGCCGTGGCGGGCGGTGCTGGGTTCTGCCGCCGGTTTGTGGTGCCTCCTTAGGGGTGACAGCGTTGTCGTCGTCGCTCATTTCGTGTCCACGAAGCTGGTGTTGGGTCGCAGCTGAGAGTCTGACAACTTGCGGAGCGCGCGTCCCTGGAACGGCCTCTGGTCCTGCGGGAAGCGATGCGGCCATCCCTCTGGGGCGGCGGCCAGCGCCCAGCGCCTCTGCTCGCACCCCGTGATGAGGAACACAGCTTCAGAGCCGCATGCGCAGAGCCAGCGGCCTCCCCACCCCCGCCCCCCCTCCGGGCACCCCGAGGTTTGGGCTGTGGGAGGAGCCACTCGCTTGGGCAGGTTCACCAGGGACTTGACAGTGTCACAGGAAATCTTCCGGTAACTTCCCCGCCCCTGCGACCCGCTTTGGGAAGGTTAAGGGGCCTCAGCCACCGCCGGGCCAGCTTTCCCTGAGCCTCAGCTGCCTGTCCCGACGAGGACGCCAGGCCAGCGCTGCCCGGGCCGGGGCAGAGGGCGGCGCGGCATACACATCGGCCCGGCGCCCACATTCTTGTCCAAAGGGCAGTGGTGGCCTGGCCGCGGGCCCGGCGAGGACTCGGCGTGGGTGGCCCACGTCCGACGCCGGGCTGGGGGAATGTGGGTGCTCCTGAGACGTGCACGGGGTCTGGCTGTACGAGGACCGTAATGGCCGTCCGCTGTCAAGGCAGAGACCCGCCGGCCCGGGGCCGCCTCGGAGGGTCGGGTGCCCGAGAGGCAGCGGCGATTATATAATTCCGTCTCCGGCCCGACTCGACGGGCAGCTGTTTTCCCACTGGTTCGTTATAAAAGCTTACACATCCGCCATCAAAAGCTACAGGAAAGCCTAAAGAAGAAAACACAGATCAGCCATAAAGCCCTTTCTGGCTTAAACCGCGCTGCTGCTGGGGCGGCTGCTCGGCGCCGAGGGCCCTGCCGGTGGCCACAGGCGCAGCCGGAGGAACTGCTGACCCTTTTTTGGTCAGTTCTCCCCCGAGGATCTTGTCCACTGGTTTTCAGAGAGAGAGGAGGGGCGGGAGCTGCGGGGAGGAAGCCCCCGTGCTGGGCCAGCCTGACGGACAGCTGTCCCGTCCACTGGGACAGGCCCTCGGGAGTCTGATCTGCAGCTGCCTCGTGCTGTGCGCCCCCTCCACACAGGGCGCTCTGGTGGCAGCCAGCCACCCTCGGGGCCTCCTGGGAGCGGGCGGGGCGGGCGGAGCCTGCCACACACACTGCCCACCCCATCGCGGAGCCTGGCACCTGTGCCATCCCCTCCCCTTTTCTCAGACAAGGAGGCAAATTACCCCCAGGAGCCAAGATGAGCCGCCTGATCCCAGCCACCTGCGGGCTCTCCTCCTGGACCGGCGCCCGCTGGCAGCGCCTCTGCCCAGCCGCCTGCCCTGCCGCCCGCCTCCGTGCTCGCCCCGCCGCCCGCCCCGCCGCCCGCCCCGCCGCCCACACAGCCGCCCGCACAGCCGCCCGCCCGCCTCCGTGCCTGCAGGGTTAATGTCTTCGTCTGTGGTCTGTCATGGTCATACCCTGTGAGGAATGACGGGGAGAGGGACATACATGCCATCTGTTTCCCTAAGGACAGACAGAGGGCACCCACGACCAACCAGGGGAGATTCGGCGAGAAGCTGGGCGCACCCGACGCTCGGCCGGTCGGAAGGTCCCCCTGTCCCTCGGGTGCCCTTTCCTCCCGTCCTCAGCATGGAGTCCCGGTCTGGTTGGCAGCACCCCCTCACTGGGCTGCCCAGGGCTGTCCTGGGGGGCAGGCGGGTCACCTGAGCCTGGCCCGGGGGCTGTGGCAGCTCCTAACTGTCTTCCTCTCCCTCCTCCTGCGGTCACTGCCCAGGGCCCGCCCGCCACCGCCTCCTGCGAGCCCACGTGGGCACAGGACTGACTCTGAAGTAACAGTGTGTGTGTGTGTGTGTGTGTGTGTGTGTGTGTGTGTGTGTGTGTGTGTGTGTGTGTGTGGTGTGTGTGTATATGTGTGTGTGTGTGTGTGGGTATGTGGTATGTATGTGTGTGGTATATGTGTGTGGTATGTATGTGTGTGTCGTATACGTGTGTGGTGTGTGGTGTGTGTGTGTGTGGGGGTATGTATATATGTGTGTGTGGGGTATGTGGGGTGTGTGTGTGGTATATGTGTGTGGTGTGTGTGTGTGTGGTATATGTGTGTGGTGTGTGGTGTGTGTGTGTGTGGTATGTATGTGTGTGTCGTATGTGTGTGTGTGTGTGTGTATGTGTGTGTGTGTGTGTGTGGGGGTGTATATATGTGTGGGGGTGTATGTGGGGGGTATGTATATATGTGTGTGGGGGGTATATATGTGTGGGGTGTGTGTGTGTATATATGTGTGTGTGTGTGTGTGTGTGTGTGTGGTATATGTGTGTGGTGTGTGGTGTGTGTGTGTATGTGGGGGTATGCATATATGTGTGTGGGGGGGTATGTGTGTGGGGGGTATGTGTGTGTGTGTGTGTGTGTGTATATATGTGTATATGTGTGTGTGTGTGTGTGTGTGTGTGTGTGTGTATGTGGGGGTATGTATATATGTGTGTGGGGTATGTGGTGTGTGTGTGTGATATATGTGTGTGTGGTGTGTGTATGTGGGGGTATGTATATATGTGTGTGGGGGGTATGTGGTGTATGTATATATGTGTGGTGTGTGTGTGTGGGGGTATGTATATATGGTGTGGGGGTGTGTGTGTGTGTGTGTGTGTGGTATATGTGTGTGCTGTGTGTGTATGTGGGGGTATGTATATATGTGTGGGGGGGTATGTGTGTGTGTGTGTGTGTGGTATATATGTGTATGTGGTGTGTGTGTGTGTGTATATATGTGTGTGGGGGTATGTGGTGTGTGTGTGTGTGGATATATGTGTGTGGTGTGTGTGTATGTGGGGGTATGTGTGTGGGGGGGTATGTGGTGTGTGTGTGTGTGTGATATATGTGTGTGGTGTGTGTGTATGTGGGGGTATGTATATATGTGTGTGGGGGGGTATGTGGTGTGTGTGTGTGTGGTATATGTGTGTGTGTGTGTATGTGGGGGTGTGTATGTGTGGGGGTATGTATATATGTGTGTGGGGGGGTATGTGGTGTGTGTGTGTGTGTGTGTGGTATATGTGTGTGGTGTGTGGAGGGCTCTCTGCCCACCTAGAGGGTCGCCAGGCTGGATGTAGGTGGCCTCAAACTGGTGGTGGCACATACGTGTGTCCAAGCCTCATGAGGGCACCTGACAGCCTCTGGCCACAGCGGGGGGTGATGGGGGCGCCTGAACGAGAGGTGGAGGATAGGAGGTCCCAGCCTGGGGGCTCAGGTCTCACCCCATGATGGCCTGGTGTGGGCACGAGTCACGGGCGGGGACAGGACTTCTGTCCGGGCTCCAGGTGGCCCTGCCCGCGGTCCCAGGCCCTCGCCGTGTCACTGGCCCCGTGCCTGCTCCCGTGGTCGGATGACAGTCCGCTGGAGTCTCCAAAGGGCTTGTTTGTTCCCGGACCTGCTGGGTGGACCTCCCGGATGGGGTGCCGTGGAGGCTGGTGCAGGGGTGGGGGGATGGGGGCCTCAGCCCCTTGATCCTGTAGGAGCTGCGGCTCTTTCTGCTTCCCGGAGCCGTGAGACGGGAGCTGACAAGGCCAGCAGGGGGTGCAGGGGTGCTCCCAGGGGGGTGCTCCCAGAGAGTGAAGGTGGTGCGCCTGCGTATCTCTGACCCCTGACCTACAGTCTGACAGTCTGAGATCCCTAAAGATGGAGGCCTGGTGGTTGTTGAGGGGCCCCGACACTTTCTCTCGAGGACAATGGCGCTGACTCTGGAAGGAGCGCTGCGCCCCCTCCTCCCCTCCCTGCAGCTGGCACCGGCCGGCCAGCTCGCTCACTGGCTCTGTGGCCCAATGCCCGGCGGGCCCTGGCCCTGCACTCGGGTCTGGAGGGCTTGGTGGTCAATGTCGGGCCACGGAGCTCCGGGGCGGGAGGCCTAGGTGTCCCAACGTGGCCTCGAGCCCCTGCCGGAGGGGTCAGCAGCGTTCCCGGGGAGTGCAGGGGACCCCAGATCCCTGCCTCAGCGTTCCCAAGAGAGCTGCTTGGAAACGGTCCCGAGTGTCCTGTGAATGCCAACGGGCCATGGCTTTGCCTTAGTGGCGAAGGCCGGTACTTGGACCTCAGGACGGAGACAGACCCGCCCCGACCAGCTCAGTCCCCGAGGCCCTGAGTCCCTGGGGGGAAGGCGGGGGACGGGGCTGGGGGTGAAACTACGTTCTAAAGGTGACGTGAAGCCCTCACCTCACCCCTCCCAGGGCTGGGCCCTGTGGTTTGAGAAGGGCCCGGGGCCTGGTGACTGGTGGGGATGGGAACAGCCCTGTGAGCCCTCCTAATGGGGCAGCAGGGCACCAGCACTGGGGGGCTGAGGGGAAGTGACCTCGTGGATCCAGAGGGATGTTAGAGTTCCGAGGCTCAGAGGGCAGCTTCTGAGAGCCGCCACCCCCAACCCGGACCCAGGCTGGGGTCCCCCAGCACGCCGTCAGCAGGAAGGACGGGGCCTGGGCGTCAGGCATCCTCACCAGCGGCAGGTGGGGGTGTGACCTTCATGAAGAGGAGGGCAGGAAGGGGGTGGGTTCAGGCCAAGGGCCAGGCAGGCCCTGCGCGCCGGAGGCAGGCGGGAGCTAGACCTCTCAGGCTTCTCATCCAATCACCCCACCCCCCACCCCCACTCCGGGCCAGCAGAGCGGCCTCCTGCTCAGCGCCTGGCGAGGTGGGCTTATTCCCTTGTCCCTGCCTGTCAGGACCCAGTGCCAGGGCCAGGGTCTTGGCACTCTGCAGAGGACTGAGCCCCGCCCATGCGGAAGGCCCCGCCCCCTCCCTGGGGGTGAATAATTAAACCCTGCAGGGCAGTCTGTGGGTCTGAGCCCCGCCCACATGGAAGGCCCCGCCCCCTCCCTGGGGGTGAATAATTAAACTCTGCAGTGTAGTCTGTGGGTCCTTGGCTGAGTCCCTTTGTCTGAAGCCCCTCCCTGCTGCTGGCACCAGGCTCCAGGGCTGGGGAGGGCTGGGGACTGGAGCAGCTGGCATCAGCACCTGCTCAGGGTCACCCCTTCCTGGGTGTTCCCTCTGGAGGGGGGGCTGGCAGGGTGCTGGTAGCATTGGCCACAGGGTGGTGACCCCAGGCCCTCCACCTGCTTGTCTGGCTTCGCTCCTCCGTCCCCTCCTGAATGCGGGCTGCCCGCTGTTGGCGGCGGAGGAGGGTGCTGCCCTGGGGGCGGGGGTCCCACTGGCAAAGGAAGGGGCTGCTGGGCCTGAGAGGGGCCTGGCCCTGTCATCTTTCCTTCTGAGCACTGAGGAGGGGCATCCTGACTCGAGCTGACGCCCAGGAACCAGTGTACGTTCTGCCAACAGCAGCCGCCCCCGACCTGCTGCCCTGGGTGCCGAGGCCCGAGCCAGCCCCCAGCAGCAAGCCAGGTTCCTGGGATGACGTGAGCGATGCTGCCCCGTCAGGTCCCGGCTGGCTGGCTGCGGAGGGCCATCCTGCTGGGCAGGGCTGGGTGCCAGGCCCCCGGGCCCACCGGCGTGGGCTGGGCCCTCCCGTGGGTTCCACTCTGGGTCCCATCGCCCACGGGGGCTTGTGCTGCGGCCGGGCGGGTGGGTCAGCATCTCGTGTGCTGCGGCCGTGAAGTGAGGGGCGGCGGGCCCGGTGACAGGGAGCCCCGCTGTCCTTCTTCCGGTCTCGGGTCTCGGGTCTCGGCTCCGAGGAGCGCAGGCAGCTGACTGAGGGGATCGTGGGAATGGCGTCGTGAGGCGCCGAGATGGCTCTCGCGTGGTCGGTGATGGATCCGCCCGCCTGTCCACCCCACGGTCTGCATTTGAGCTCCTCCTGTCACCGTGGTCACCTCGCCTTCCTTTCCAGCTCCTCCTGCTGCCTCCTGGCACCTGGCACCCGGAACTCAGCTACTTCCCACTTCTTCCTCCCGCCGACTTCCCGCTGGCCGCGCTTCCTGTCGGCGGGCAGGTCACCGGTGCCGTGGCATTAGGCAGATTCCCGCTCGCCCGCTCTGGGCAGTGGGCACGGGGCCGGGGCCTGTTTCCCGCGGGGCCCCCGTCCAGGAGGAGCGGAGAGACGGCCTGGACAGGGGAGGCTGCTCGCCCAGGAGGCCCTGTCCCGCCCGCTTCCTCTCGGACGCCTGCCACGCCTTTTACAAAACATGAAAACACCCTCGAGCTCTGCCCGGGCGCCCTGGCCAGCAGGAGGTGGCACGGGGCCTGGAAAGGTCTGTGGCCTTTTCAACTCGCTGCGGTGGCGAGCGGCCTGTAAACCGCCCGGGGCCTGGGAACAGCTCTCCCGCCAGCAATCGAGAACACAGGGCCGCGGCGTCTGGGAAGAGCATCAGGCCGGTCTCTGATCCTCCCTGGCCGCCGGCCTTGGAGCCCGGTCTCAGGGATGAGCCAGCGCTCGGCACGGTGTCACGGCGGCAGGTGAGCCAGCGGCTGGCACGGCCGTCTTTTCCCACGGGCGAGGCCAGGCCTGGGGCTGTGCCGGGCACCTGCGCCAGCGCTGCCTCTGGTGTCCAGTGGGGGCCGAGGCAGGAGTCCCTGCTGCTGAGCTCTTCGGCGGTGCCGCCCGCGTGGGAGGGACTGACCACCCCTCGTGGGGGCTGGGCTCTGGGTCCAAGCTGAGCACCACCCAGGGAGATCAAAAGGCCGCGGGAGGCAGCGACCCCGGGTGCTGGCCCCCACACTGCCCCTCCCTCTGTCCTACCTGGCATATCCTTCCTGAGCTGGGAAATCCATGTCCCGTGTTTCTGGTCTCTCTTGATTTTTTTAAAGATATATTTCATTTATTTCAGAGACGAAGGGAGAGGGAGAGAGATAGAAGCATCAGTGATGAGAGAGAATCATCACCTGCTGCCTCCTGCACGCCCCACACTGGGGATGGAGTCCACCACACGGGCCTGTGCCCTGACCGGGAACCAAACTGCGACCTCCTGGTTCATAGGCTGATGCTCAGCCACTGAGCCACGCCGGCCGGGCTCTGGGCTCTTGTTAAAGTGACAGACGACTGCGCAGAGCTGGGCTGTGGCAATGCTTCTGCTGGAGGCAGGGCCTCGGGACTGGGGTCTGGATGCGTGGTGCGTGTGGGCACTGCCTGGGCCGTGCTTTGTGCCCGAGAAGAGCTGCTTCCCCTTCCGTCCACCCGGTCACTGCAGACCCTGCCCACCCTGCCGTGGGCCCCTCCCTCCCAGCTTGTCGTGGTTGCGGATGGCACGGTCCACAGGGTCGGCACTGACCACCCTGGCCGGGCACCGGCTCCCCTTGCAGGCCGCCCTCCCGGGCACAGGCTCTATCTGTCTTGTCCGGACAACAGTGGGGCCACAGGGCCACCTGCCCCCCGCCCTCCGATGGTTGTGCTGAGCTCCACGGGAGACCGACATGGGGGTCCTCTCTCACCTCCAGGTCGTGCGCCCTTGTTAAAAAGGTGGGACTTCCCTCTGCGTAGGCCCTAGGCCTGTAAAAACCCCTCTGGGGAGCAAGGCGGTGAGCTGGCCATTGGAGAGTGAGCAGGCCAGGCCCCGAGGGGCACAGTGGCACAAGCAGCGGGCGCCGACCTTTTCGTAGCAGGTGTCCGAATCGAACGCCAATTGGTGTAAGCGCGAGGACAGCTCATTGGCTCAGGTAGCTGAGCCTTCTTCAGGAACAGCTTGATCCAGGTGCCCACACAAGCTGGTGGGAGTCTGTCTGCATCTCAGACGGGCACTCCCTGCGCCCCGGGAGATGGCCCCCCCCAGCTGCACCTGAGCCCTGTCACTGTGACGACAAGCCCGCGTGTATTTTCTCAGCTGGGACGCCGAGGGGCCTTGCGTTGGTGGTAACAGGAGTTGAACTTCCCACGTGAAACTGGCTTTGTTTAGGGCGGGCACGGGAGGCAGTCTGTGCACGTGGGTGTGGGAGGGTCGAGCTGCGCAGTCCGTGTGTGGCTTCCGTGGGACAAGTGAGCTGCGCAGTCCGTGTGTGGCTTCTGTGGGACGCCAGCTTCCCCCGCCCTCTCCGCGAGCCCGGGGTGAGGGCAGCGCCTTCCAGGAGGGGCGCAGGGGCCCGCTCCTCCCTTGCCGTGGCTCCGCGCCGTCTTGCATGCAGGCCTAGGTCTCCCGGGGCCCGTGGGAGCCGGATACCGCTGTGAACGGTTGTGGGGAAATTGCCTTTTAATTGGGTGCCGATGGGGATCAGATGCGCCCGGCCTACCCTGCAGACACCCGAGGCACCGACACTCAGAACTTGCACGTGAGGTTTCTGCGCTGTCAGTCATCCCGGCCTGAGCGCCCTGCACGGCGCCTCCCTCCGCAGCGGGTCTGACCGCCTTCCAGCTGAGGTCGGGGACGGGTTTCTCGGGCGCTGTGAGGAGCCGTGTCTGGGAACCAGGCTGGCGTGTCCGGCACTTGCACCCCCTGCCCCCGCTCCGGGACTTGGGGGGGAACTTGGTGTCGGTTCCTATCGGTGCCGGTTCCGATCGGGACGGGGTGGCCGTCAGGCGGAGCACACGGGGCTGCTGGGGTGTGGACCTGGGACGGGAACCGGCTGCCCGCCTGGACGAGCATCTCTCCAAAGCTGGATCCCTGCCCTCCCCCCCGCCCCCGCCGCCCCGGCTTCAGGGCGGCTCTGAGTGGGTTTCTGTGCAGCCCCCGCCTCCCTCCCAACCTGGGTCTCCGTGCGCCTGTGGCTAACCGCCCCCCTTTGTCCTTTCAGCTCAGCCAGCAGACCTCCTGAAGGTTCTAGATTTTCACACCTTGCCCGACGGCGTAACCAAAACAACGGGGTTCTGCTCCACGCGGCGGTCTTCCAGGGGCCCGGATGTTGCTTACAGAGTCACGAAGGACGCCCAGCTCAGCGCGCCCACCAAGCAGCTGTACCCTGGTGAGAGACTCGGGGTGCGCGGGGTGCGGTGTGTATGTGTGTGTGAACGTGCCTCCCCTCCCGCCTTGTCCAGGAGCGGCGAGAACGTGCTCGGGTTTCTGGGAAGCCCAGGAACGAGCCGGGTCTGATGTCACCAAAGGGGGCGGTGGGCCTCGAGGACCCTGCCCTCCAGCAGGTGTCTGTCCTCCCTGCAGCCGTCTGCCAGGCCCCGAGGGCATGGAGGGAGGCTGCTCCTGGGCCGGGAGGCGGGGGGACCTAGGAGGTGGGGGCTCGCGGAGGGAAGCCTTGGGGTCGTGGGAAAGGCAGTGCTTCCAGACAGAAGCTTAATGGGGGGCAGTGACCCTGAGAGACACATGAATCACACATCACACCTCCCAGCGAGAGAGCGGGCTCTTAATGAGGATCGATGGCCGAGCACGGAGCCGGACTGCTAATTACCTGCCCAGAGTGGGGGGGGAGGCGAGCGGAAGCGGGGAGATGTTAGCTGCTGAGACCGCGTCCGAGTTGTCCGTCATCGGCCGCGGGTGGTATAAGGCACCCCCTTCCCACTGCCCAGCATCAGGGAGCCACTGGGGCTCCCCTGGAGGAGGGGCTGCGGGCTGAGATGGATAAGCTCCCGGCCTGAGTGAGCTCGTCTCTGATCCCGGTCGGAAGGGCCTGGCCTGGGCGGAGGCGGCCGCCGTAGACGTGCCCTGTGATTGTTAGCAGCTGGGCCACCTTCTCGTGGCTTGAACGTGGCCTTGACCCTGAGTCAGGCTCTCTTTAGACCAGGGATGGTTCTCTGCTTGTCCCGCATCCCCGCTGGGTCCCCGAGGGACGCACTCTTTCAGGGGCTGCATCTTCGCCTCCAGCGCCCTCTCCCCCTCACTCTGTGCTGCGCCCCCGCTGTCCCTCCGCCTTTCCTCAGATCTGTCCAGCGTGGTCGGCGCTTTGTAAGGATGCCACTTCTGGTTGATGAGGTCACTCGGAGGCACGCGTCCCTTCAGGAGCCCCCCTTGGGGTGCCCCAGGGGTCCAGCCTCGGGACTGTCTGACTCTCGGTGCAGACGGAGGCCACCGTCAGGGCCGGCTCGCCCTCACGGAGAACTGCGGGGTCTCGTTTTCATGCATCCAGAGCAGCCTGCCTCTGCCTCGGCCTCAAACCCCGCCATGCTTTAGGAGACATTGATCTCAGTGTCTGAAACGGTGGGGCCCCCACTCCCATCCTCGCCCTCGCCAGATCGCTCCACCCTGGTCCCAGGGGGCGCGAGGCCACAGCAGGCGAAGTCTCAGGGCGCCTGGGATGTCCCCTCCGCCCAGCCTGGCACCCTGCACGCTCTGCTCCAGTGACCAGAAGCGGAGGCCAGCTGCCCGGCCACGCGGCCATTCCGCCAGCAGAGGGCACCCCCAGACAGCTTCCTGCAGGGCTGGCCATCCGGGCCGTCTGGTTGACCTTGTCCTCCAGGCCCTAAGCCCGACCCACAGCCCTCGTAGCACAGAGCGTGTCCCCTCCCCACGCAGCGTGTCCGTCAGACCCCTCTGTGGGCGCCGCGCCTCCAGCCACGCTGAGAAGTGCACTGACCGGACGGAGCGCTCTGGCCGCTGGACTGCACATCCGTTAGCCCACGCGCGCCCAGGCTCCCGGCAGAGCTGCAAATGCGCACGGCGGCAGGAGAGTCGAGGGGCGCCTGGCTGGAGAGAAGGGGTGTATACATGCGTGTGTGTGTGTGTGTGCAGAGAGGTCTGGAGCGAGCGGGGCAGGCCCGCATGGGTCTGGCTTTGATGGCCTCAGCGGGTCTGGCCTGGCCGGAGGAGCCTTCCCGCCACCGACACGGCAGGGTTCTTCCTTGATGAGTTTCTGTGTTTGGTTCTTTGCAATCTGGATGGAAGTCTCGATTTCTTTCTCCTTTTTCTCTGTTTTGCGTGTCAACCAGGAAATGGTAAGAAGTGCGATTCTAGTCGACCCCCTGCCTGCCCCCCTCGCTCCCCCATAGGGCGCTGAACAAGACGCCCTCCGCTAGGCCCAGCTCTGGGCGCACAGAGGGTTCGAGGTGCCCTGAGACAGCCCTGACCCCAGACGCTCACATCCCGGGGTCCCCGCTAGGACTTCTGCGCAGATGTGTTACAGGGTGGGGGCGGAGCGGGCCGGCTGCAGGGAGCCTGCAGCTGGAAGGACCCGTTAGCTTTGCACTTGAACTGAGCCTTGAAGGGGCCAGCTTGGCCATGTGGGGACAGCCGGGGCTGCAGGAACAGTGTGATCCAAGGGCACCGTCCTCGGCGGCCGGGGTGCCAGGCCCCTGAGTGGGTTGGTGTGTGGTGGCTGGGCGTGGTTGGCAGCTTGCCAACGGCCCTCTGCCCTCTGCCCTCTGCCCCAGCGTCTGCATTTCCTGAGGACTTCTCCATCCTGACCACCGTGAAAGCCAAGAAAGGCAGCCAGGCCTTCCTTGTCTCCGTCTACAATGAGCAGGGCATCCAGCAGCTCGGCCTGGAGCTGGGCCGCTCCCCCGTCTTCCTGTACGAGGACCACACGGGGAGGCCGGGACCGGAGGATTACCCCCTCTTCCGGGGCATCAACCTGTCGGATGGCAAGTAAGTGGGCACCGCTTGGCCACCCAGGCCCCCTGGAGCATCGGGGCAGGACCCCGGGGCCCGCAGGCAGACGGGGCGTCCCGCAGGCTGTGCGTTCTAGCAGCGGGGCCGAGGGCCCTCCGGGGAGCACCAGCGGGGAGCACTGGGCGTGGAGCCCCGCGAGCTGGTCCCGGCCCTTCTCCCTGGGCCTCCATCTCCCCTGGGTGCAGGGCAAATGCCAGCCCCTCAATTCGGAAGGGACGCGAGGAGGCCGTGCGGCTGTACCCCACGTGCCCCACAGAGGGTTTAGGGAACCCTGGCGGGCACAGACACATCAGGTGTGGGACGGAACAACGAAGCCCAGGCAGAGCTTCCCGGGTTCTGTGGGCGCACACCTAGGCCCGGCGGTGCGACCGTGGCCTCCTCAGTGGCTGACACGGAGGACGCCACGCGCAAGGAAGGCCTTCCACGACTCCGGAGTTTCTCGCTGAGAGTGCCGTGTGGGTCCCAGGGAGCCACGGTTCCCATCGAGCTCGCCTTCCCCGGAGCCTGCCCTTTGCAGTGGGGTTCAGGCGGCCCCCACAGGGCTGTCCCCTCCTGTGCCCCGGCCCGTGGCCCACTCGCAAGCCCACTTGGGTTCCAGAGCCTGTGCTCGGCGCTTCCCCGTGAACTCTGGGTTCAGACGGTGATCCCACCTGAGAGACGAGGAATCAGAGGCGTCCGGGGCGGAGGGCGTGTCGCGGGGGTGCATGGTGTGGCCGGGGTCTGATCGCAGGGAGCGGGGCTGCCTCCCCGTGTCCCCCGTGATCTGCCGCTGAGCCCCCTGCACTGGCGCCCGTGACCCGCGCCGCCTCCACCCGCCGGCTGTCCGTGTCTCTGCAGGTGGCACAGAATCGCGTTCAGCGTCCACAAGAAAAACGTCACCCTGATCCTGGACTGTAAGAAGAAGGCCACCAAGTTCCTGGACCGCAGCGACCACCCCATGATCGATACCAACGGCATCATCGTGTTCGGCACCCGGATCCTGGACGAGGACGTGTTCGAGGTGAGCGGAGGGCGGCTGTCGCACGCGCCACGCGGACCCGCAGGGGTGAGCGGCCGCTGCTCGGAGGTCGCTGTTGGCGGGGATAGCTGGCATCGCCCTGGATGGGGTGTGGACAGGTTGGTGTCCGATGTGGCCGTGGCTTCTGCGGGTCTGAAGCCCCTGCCGCCGTCCCGATGAGCGTGTGTGGCTCGTGGGGGTGGAGAGGCCCCGTGAGGACCGTGGAGGCTGCCCTCGTCCAGGGGGTCTGATACCCGGGTCTCCCAGAGACCAGCTTGGGAAGATCTGCCCTCTTACACCCGCGGGCCGGCCTGGGAAGGGGCAGCCGCCTGTGGGTGGACGTGGGGGTAGAGCTCGGCCAGCGCGTGGGGCTTTGGGAAAACGTGCGGCCACGGTTCAGACGGGCTCTGAGCCAGCGGCGTCCCAGGCACCCGAGAGGGTGAGGGCAGCCCCCCCGCACTGCCCTCCCGGACGGCGTGCTGGCAGGGGTTAGGGCTGTTCTTGGCGCACCAGCGTCGGGTGGGGGAGGTGTGGACACCCAGGAAGGGGTCCGAGCAGCCACCCCTGGTGGAGACGGGGGTCTGTGGGGCGGCAGGGGGGCTGGCACCTGGACCCCACTGGCAGTGCCAACTTTTGCAAGTTACGGAGACACACCCTCGGGGCGCGCTATGGGCGGCTGGGCTGTCCTGGGAGCCTGGGGGTTGCACAGACGGGGCGGAGTTGTTGCGGGCGTAGACCTTGCTGGTGGGAGGAGCTAGGTGAAGCAGGTGACAGTGCTGAACCTTAAGACTCTCATTTGTAAACACGGGGACCAGGAATGACGCCTCACGCGATGTCGGGGAGCCTGCCTGGGCTCACTGTGAAGCGCTCAGCGTGGGTACCGGTCAGGGTGGGGAGCGGAGTCGCTGCTGCCCCAGCCTGCTTCCCGAGCGGAGTTCGGAGGCGGGGGCGGGGGCGGGGGCGGGAGGGGGCGGGTTGGGTCAGCGTGCGTAGCTGTGCTGTGCTGTCTGTGACTCCCAGGCCTGTGCGTGTGACTGTGCCTTTAATGGGAGAGTCAGGAAACAGCTTTATCGAGCTTTTGAAAAATTAGGTCCTGAAACAGATACCGTTTCCTTGAGCCAGAAAAGCCATTTTCCCACGACCACAGACAGGAAGAATCCACCGTGATGGGCGGCCCCGCTGAGGTCGGGTGGGTGGGACCCAGCCTGGTCGTTCACCGGCCTGTCAGACTCAGTGTCCCCATCTGTGAAATGGGACAATCACAGGGCCCCCCGTGGTGTATGTGTGGGGGGCCGTGTGTGAGGCCAGTGCAGGGGCCTCCCCAGGCAGCTAGTCCCCGGTCTATGGGGCTGCTTCCCGAGGAGGTGCCAGAAGGTTGAGACTTGAGGTCAGGAACACGGACGTGCTCCCCGTGTCCACAGGCTCAGCATGGAGGCCGCACATGCTGGTTGAATGAATGAAAGAATGAGCAGCCAGAGATGGCAGCCTTCGTGTGGGGGAGGCTGGTGAGTCTTTGTCAGGTGGTGATGGTGGTGATGGTGATAGTGATGATGGTGGTGATGATGATGATGGTGATGGTGTGGTTGTGGTTATGGTGGTGGTTATGGTGATAGTGATGATGATGGTGATGGTGATGGTGGTGGTGGTGGTGATGGTGGTGGTGGTGATGATGGCGATGATAGTGATGGTGATGATGGTGATGGTGTGGTTGTTGTAATGGTGGTGGTGATGATGGTGATGGTGATGGTGATGATGGTGATGGTGATGGTGATGATGGTGGTGATGGTGATGGTAATGATGGTGATGATAGCGATGATGGTGATGGTGTGGTTGTAATGGTGGTGGTGATGGTGATAGTGATGATGATGGTGATGGTGATAGTGGTGGTAGTGGTGATGGTGGTGGTGATGATGGTGGTGGTAGTGATAATGGTGGTGATGGTGATGGTGGTGGTGATGATGGTGATGGTGGTGATGGTGATGGTGATGATGGTGGTGATGATGATGATGGTGATGATGGTGATGGTGATGGTGGTGGTGGTGGTGATGGTGGTGGTGGTGATGATGGCGATGATGGTGATGGTGATGATGGTGATGGTGTGGTTGTTGTAATGGTGGTGGTGATGGTGGTGGTGATGGTGATGGTGATGATGGTGATGGTGATGGTGATGATGGTGGTGATGGTGATGGTAATGATGGTGATGATAGCGATGATGGTGATGGTGATGATGGTGATGGTGTGGTTGTAATGGTGGTGGTGATGGTGATAGTGATGATGATGGTGATGGTGATAGTGGTGGTAGTGGTGATGGTGGTGGTGATGATGGTGGTGGTAGTGATAATGGTGGTGATGGTGATGGTGATGGTGATGGTGTGGTTGTGGTAATGGTGGTGATGGTGGTGGTGGTGGTGATGGTGGTGATGGTGATGGTGATGATGGTGATGATGGTGATGATGGTGATGGTGATGATGGCGATGATGGTGATGATGGTGATGATGGTGATGATGGTGATGATGGTGATAGTGTGGTTGTGGTGATGGTGGTGGTGATGGTGATAGTGATGATGATGGTGATGGTGATAGTGGTGGTGGTGGTGGTGATGGTGGTAGTGGTGATGATGGTGGTGGTGGTGATGGTGGTGGTGATGGTGGTGATGATGGTGATGGTGGTGGTGATAATGGTGATGGTGATAGTGATGATGATGATGTGGTTGTGGTATGGTGGTGATGGTGGTGGTGATGGTGGTGGTGATGGTGGTGGTGATAATGGTGATGGTGTGGTTGTGGTAATGGTGGTGATGGTGGTGGTGGTGATGGTGATGGTGGTGATGGTGATGGTGTGGTTGTGGTAATGGTGGTGATGGTGGTGGTGATGGTGATGGTGGTGGTGATGGTGGTGGTGATGGTGGCGATGGCTGTTTATCTTGGCCACTGAGCTTCCTGCAGGGACCCTCGCACTCAGTCTTCAGGTAGTATCTGTGAGGGAGGTCACATTACCCTCTTCTACAAATGAGCACGCTCAGGGCTGGCAGATGAGGTGATGGGTTAGGCCCGCAGCTGGCGAGGAGGCACCAAGCGCCCTGTCACCTGTGTCAGTGCTTCGGCTCTCTCTGCGGTTGTGTCGGGTCTGTGTTCCTTCCTCTGTGGAGCTTGGCACAGAGTGTGTGTCCCGTGCCCCATGGTCACCCATCCCCACAGGCTTGTTCTCTGGAGGTCTGGAGCAGGGAAGGGCAGGCCAGCTGCTCAGCTGCTGCCAGGCACCAAGCGTGGGCCTCTGAGTGCCCAGGCCTCTGAGTGTGCGGGCCTCTGAGTGTGCGGGCCTCCAAATGCGCGGGCCTCTGAGTGCCTGGTTGGGCTGGGCCTCCACCTGTCCAGGGCCGCACAGGGGCAGGGACAGGGCTGACACCCAAGTTCTTTGCAAAGCCTGGTGGAGGAGACCCATCCACCTGGCCCTCACTCTGGCTCTGCAGCCCACCTCTGGGTCTGGGGACACAGCGCCCCCTCTCAGCTCACTAAGCTGGCCCTTCAGTCCCTCCAGCCACTTCAGGGTCCCATGAGGCTGGGACGTGATGATCCCCCGCCCATCCCTGCACCCTCGGCCCCCGCTCCCCACGGAGACTCTCGTGTGGCATTTTGCAGCTGCACCAGCGCAGGTGTGAGTAGCCAGGACCCAGGCCCCAGGGGCAGCAGCTGGAGGGGCAGGTGAGAAGTGGATGGGGCCCGGTGGGGCAGGTGAGAAATGGATGGGGCCTGGAGGGGCAGGTGAGAAGTGGATGGGGCCTGGAGGGGCAGATGAGAGTTGGATGGGGCCTGGAGGGGCAGGTGAGAGTTGGATGGGGCCTGGAGGGGCAGATGAGAGTTGGATGGGGCCTGGAGGGGCAGGTGAGAGTTGGATGGGGCCTGGAGGGGCAGGTGAGAGTTGGATGGGGCCTGGAGGGGCAGGTGAGAGTTGGATGGGGCCTGGAAGGGCAGGTGAGAGTTGGATGGGGCCTGGAGGGGCAGGTGAGAATTGGATGGGGCCTGGAGGGGCAGGTGAGAATTGGATGGGGCCTGGAGGGGCAGGTGAGAAGTGGATGGGGCCTGGAGGTACAGGCTAGTGGGGGCGCCACAGGCCGCAGGCCAGGACCAGGGCAGAGGGCCCGGGGGCACAGGAAGGTCTTCCTTTAACCTCACGTTCATGGTGTCAGACTTGCTCCCGATCCCACGCCTCTCCAAAGCCCATGGAAAGAATGACCTCGCGCTTGGCGGGAGCCCCGCTTTTCCACGGTGACTCACGATGAAAACATCACGGCCGAGCGTCAGTGTGAGGGGCTCGGGCTGCACGGGCTGGAGCAGGGACTCGGTGGCCCGTCACGTGTGAAGTCTGTGCGGCCCTGGCGTTCCCTCCCCGCAGCTCCCTCCCGGCGTGCCCCCCCCCCCCCCCGCCCACCCCGTTATGCCGACCTGGAAACCAGGCTCCGTGCTTCTGGGGAAACTCTTCAGGTTCACTTGGTTGCGATGGAAGCCCAGGTGTGCTGGCCTCGAGCCCCGGGCTGCGCCGTCCGCCTCTGCCCCCGGCTCTCTGCAGAGGTGTGGCCGTGCGCGCCGGTGGCTGGAGGCTGGGTTGTTCCGGGGCCACAGGCTTGCTGACTTCCTTTCCCCCACTTCCCCCCCCACCCCCCCGCCTCCAGCGGGAGCCTGTGTCTTCTCACATCGTCTGTGTTTCCTTCCTGAGTGTGAAGCGCTCCAGTTAAAATCAGGCTATAAAATCGCAGGAAAAGCGACGCGAGGGCCCCCGGCCTGCTGGGCGGGAGAGGCGGGGGCGGGAGAGGCCGGGGCGGGAGAGGCGGGGGCGGGAGAGGCCGGGGCGGGAGAGGCGGGGGCGGGAGAGGCCGGGGGCCGGGCCGGGGCCGGGGCCGGGGCGGGGGCGGGGGCGGGTGTCGCTGGGAGGGGAACGCAGAGCTGAGGGCACAGAAGAGGGATCAGGAGTGCGTCACAGACAGCCAGGCTGGGAGGCGCGGGGTCAGCCGGATTTGGGCAAACGGACGTCCATATTCTGTGCCCACGGCCCGAGGTGGCAAAGCTCCCTGACGCAAGCTCTGTGATCCCCCCTCCCCGCCTCGCTCACAGCAGAGGTGCCGGCTGGATGCAATCTCATGATCGAAAGGCAGAACCGATTCCCTCAGCGAAATGCTCCTCGCGCAGCGAGGCCGAGGACGCGTGCGTCCTGGGGTCCGGCAGCTGGTGCCCTCGGCTGCCCGGTGGCTGCGGCCGGAGACGGGCTGCTGGTGGCTGCCCTGGCATCGAGGCTGGCAGCAGAGCGGGGTGGCGTCACGAGCCGGGCGGGCTGGCAGAAGCTTCTAGGGCTCAGCCGAGCCTGCTGACCTGGCTGGAAAAGAAGTGCGCGTAAAAGGAGAAGCTGGCCGTGGTCAAAGCGAGGGGCTGGGCACGGCGGGCACCACGGGGTGGGCATTAGAGCTGAGTGAGTGATTAGCGGGCATGGCCTGGGGGTCAGAGGTAGGATCAGGCGCAGCCTGGGCTGGGCTGGCGCCCTGGGCACGGGGACGCCACGGTGGGCGGGGCAGCTGCTCCATCGAGGGTACGCCAAGTGCCGCCATCACGCCATCACGCTGCCCCCGCCGCCCTGAGCCCCTGTCCCTCCCGTGACTGCCCGTGAGAGCACCGTTCCGACGGCAGGCTGCCGGGAGAGGGGATATTTTATTTGAGTTGGATGGAATTTGAACTAGAAGTCCTGTTGCTTCATAATGTGTGGTTTTGATTCACTGTTCCTGTCGTAAGTTCTCTTCTGCTGAGAGTTTAAACTGTGAGCCAGGAGCCTGCCATCTGGTGGAAGGGAGGGGAGGAGAGGGGAGGGAGGGGAAGGGGGGAGGGGAGGGAGGGGAGAGGCAGTTCTGACAGTCACGGGAGGTGGAGGATGTCAGGACCTTGTCGAGCGGGCCCTCTGGATCGGGTGCCAGCGGGGAGACAGGTGAGGTGCTGAGCTGTGATGCCCGTGTGCCATGGTGGGACCCTAGCCTGCACCGCTCCCCTCCCCCCCCCACCCCCCGTCCCTGAGAGGGAGGAGACCGCGGCAGGGTGGTGGAGGGCTGCGGGGCTGTGGTCAGCGTCACTGCGGAAGGAGGGTCCACCGTGCGTGGCCAGAGGCAGGGCCACGCGGGCTGACTGGGAGAGCATGCGAGGAGCCAGCTCTGCCTGCGGAGTTCTGAGCTCCAGCTCCTCACTGGGGTTTGGAACCCAAGCTGAACCCCATGCTTCCCGGATCAGGTACTGACGGGCCTAGTCTGGACTCCAGGACCATGACTCCATTCTGCCATTGAGTCACCCACGTCACCCATCCCTGGGCCAGTGTGGGCAGCCGGGGAGGGTGCAGACCCCGCTGCAGAGCTGTGCACACCGGCGCCTTGCCCCACCCCCCCAGGGCCATCCAGGGACCAGGCTCAGTGACGGGGTGGAGGCCACTCCCTGTCCTCCTGCGGCTCTCTCTGCCTTCCTGGCACAGGGAAGGGCTCGCACACCTTCTCCACGTGAGAGGCGGGAGGGCCGGCGCCTGGCTGGGCCTGTGGTTCTGATGGGCAGGATGGCCTCACTCCTCGAGTCAAGCTCATGGCACTGCCCTCCCAGCTCTGCCCTTCAGGGTGGGACGTGCCTGTGGCTGGACCCAGCAAAACGGGGTGGGGGGGGGCCACAAGCGCTGGAGCCGCCCAGCCTCTGGCCAGAGAGGGGCGGCCTGGCTTGAGGGACCTCAGGGAAAGCCAGCTGGATGCACGGCCTGGGTTGCATCTGACCTTGTCCATGGGGCACGACAGAAGGCCGAGGTGTTAGGGGGAGTGGGCGCCGCCAGGCAGTGTGGCTCTGGGCATGGCTGTGCCCCTGTGTGTGATGCAGCGGCTAGCATTTGGGAGATGCTCAGGAATTGTTACTGGATGGATGGAGGGTGGATGGATGGAGGGAGGGATTTATGTATGGATGGATGGATGATGGATGGTGGATGGGTAGATGGATGGTGGATGGAAGGTGGATGGATGGAGGGAGGGATGTATGGATGGATGGATGGATGATGGATGGTGGATGGGTAGATGGATAGATGATGGATGGTGGATGGATGATGGATGGTGGATGGATGGTGGATGGAAGGTGGATGGATGGAGGGAGGGATGTATGGATGGATGTATGGATGATGGATGGTGGATGGGTAGATGGATGGATGATGGATGGTGGATGGGTAGATGGATGGTGGATGGATGGTGGATGAAAGGTGGATGGATAGAGGGAGGGATGTATGGATGGATGGATGGAAGGTGGATGGATGGAGGGAGGGATGGATGATGGATGGTTGATGGGTGGTGGATGGTGGATGGATGATGGATGGTTGATGTGTGGTGGATGGATGATGGATGGATGATGGATGGTGGATGGATGATGGATGGTGGATGGATGATGGATGGTGGATGGATGGATGGATGGATGGTGGATGGATAATGGATGGTGGATGGATGGATGGATGGTGGATGGATGGATGGATGGTGGATGGATGGTGGATGGATGGATGGATGGTGGATGGATGGATGGATGGATGGTGGATGGATAATGGATGGTGGATGGATGATGGATGGGTAGATGGATGGATGATGGATGGTGGATGGATGATGGATGATGGATGGTGGATGGATGATGGATGGTGGATGGTGGGTAGATGATGGATGGTGGGTGGATGATGGATGGTGGATGGATGATGGATGGTGGTTGGATGATGGATGATGGATGGTGGATGGATGATGGATGGTGGACGGTGGATGGATGATGGATGGTGGGTGGATGATGGATGGTGGATGGATGATGGATGGTGGTTGGATGATGGATGATGGATGGTGGATGGATGATGGATGGTGGATGGATGATGGATGGTGGACGGTGGATGGATGATGGATGGTGGGTGGGTGGGCGGGTTGTTGGGTAGATGGACAGATAACAGATGGATGGGTGGCAGACAGCCTGGTTGGGTGGTTTGGAGGCAGCAGCTCCGAGAGGAAGGTTGGCTGAGGACGGGCTGGTCTCCTGGGTCCCCGCTGGGGCCCCTGAGCCGCTTGTTCAGGGCTCTTGTCCTTTTCCAGGGGGACATCCAGCAGCTGCTCTTCGTCTCAGACCACCGGGCAGCGTACGATTACTGCGAGCACTACAGCCCCGACTGCGACACTGCCGTCCCCGACACCCCCCAGTCCCAGGACCCCAACCCAGATGAATACGTGAGTCGGCAGCTGGGCTGGTGGGGGGCAGCAGGCCAGGCAGGCGGGGGAGGGGGGACTCGGGTGTGGCACCTCCATGGTCAATAACCCACCGGGCAGGACTACGACCGAGTCTCCCGGGGTGTGTGTCACGAACCCTCTCCCTAAGCTTCAAGCAGATGGTTATGGCGAGGTGTCTCTTGTTCCCTCAGCCCGGGCAGGGGTCTGTGGCCCGGGCAGGGGTCTGTGGCCCGGGCAGGGGTCTGTGGCCCGGGCAGGGGGTCTTTAAGCAGAGGTGCTGCAGGTGCCCCGGGTGGAGTCCGTGGGGCGCTGAGGGCTGCTCATTGCGAACAACAGGCCCTCTGACCCCAGCGTGGCCGCGCCCAGGAGCAGCCTCGTCCCGAACGTGTCCTGAGCTTCGTCCCCTCCCCGTGACCTCTGTGGTCTGGGGTCTGTCTTTCGCCTCCTCACAGCCCAGGGGCGCCTGGTTAACGTTTCTGGCAGTTCCTCCCCGACTGCCAGCGAGAATCCTGCCCAGCCCTGCTCAGCTCCCACGCCCATCTCTTTACGTAGCACCCAGTCCTGCTCTCCATCTCCCCCCTGGCCTCCCTCCTTCCACCTCCCGCCAGACAAGGTGTAGCCCCAGGAAGCTGCAGGTGCCCAGGCCCATCTTACCCTGCCCCCACTGCTGGACGGTGCTCCCAGCGGGGTCCCAGCGGAGTCCCGCGGCCAGGCCTCCTGGTCCCTGCCGTGCAAATGTCCTGGGGCCGGGGCTTCCCTGCGGTGGCTGGGAGGCCCTCCCTCCTAGGGGACAGAGCCGTAGTTGGGCTGGTTGACTGACCCTCGGGTTCTAAAGGGTCAGAGCGACTGGGCCTCTTGGGACTCAGTTTTCTTCGAAGCGGACCGGGCCCGTTTCCTCCCTGGACCTCTCTGGGGCTGGCTCAGCTTCCGTTGCTGGAGGGGGTCGTGCCCGGCCGGGGGCATGGCGTTCTGGAGTCCACGCCTCCCGCCGAGCCCGGTGTGGAGAGAGCGGGGGTCTCCTGACCGGCCACTCCATCCTCATGAGCCTGTCTCCTCCCAGTACCCGGAGGGCGATGGGGACAGCGAGCCCTACTACTACGAGTACCCCTACTACGAGGACACGGACGACCCCAGCAAGGAGCCCGCCGCCACCAAGGAGCCCGTGGAGGCCGCTAAGGAGACCACGGAGATTGCTGAGGTGCGGCCCGGCGGGCAGTGGGGCCGGTGCGGGGAGGGGAGGGGGAGGGAGAGGAAGGAAGCTGTGGTGTGAATGTGGGGCCGCCCAGGAGGCGGGGGTGGAGGCTCGGCCCCATGGGATGGCCCCATGGGATGCATGTCGGGAAAGGGTGTCCGTGGTGACGTGTGACCTCAGGGGCTGAGGGGTGAGGGGTCACTGTCCCTCCCCAAGGTGCTGGGATACTGGCTTATCCTGCTCTGTCTGGGACGTTCTCTCACTTTTTTTTGTAAATCCTCACCTGAGGGTATTTTCCCATTGACTTTTGGAGAGAGTGCAAGAGAGAGGGAGAGACAGAGAGAAACATTGATGTGTGAGACACACATCGATTGGTTGCCTCCTGCACACCCCCGCCCGGGGCTGGGGATCGGGCCTGCACCTGAGGTACATGCACTTGACCGGGAATCGGACCCGAGACCCTTCAGCCCTCAGGCCGGCGCTCCATCCACTGAGCCACACCAGCCAGGGCACGCTCTCTGACTTCTAAGACAGGTGTCTGAGATACAGCTCACCCTTCCCAAGTGTGGGGTCCGTTCCCAGCATCCTCCTGGCTGGGCTGCCTCCTCCCGGGGCCTGGGGCAGCCCGGCACCCAGAGTCCACGGGGGTCTTGGCTGAATGGGCAGAGGAACCCCAAGACCCAGCCCTGCCTCTCCCCGCCCCTCAGGAGCTGACTCTGCCCCCTACGGCGGCCCCCTGCCGTGCCCGACCCCAGCGAGGGGGCTGGGAAGGAGGACCCGGACCCACTGGACTACGACTACATGCCCAGCGAGGACTACTACACGCCCGCCCCGTACGAGGACAGCTACGGCGAGGGCCTCGGGGCCGAGGTGCCCACCAGCACGGCCGGCACCGCCAACGCCTCCAATGTAATTGCCTTTCTTCCGCGCGGGCTCGGCCGGGCAGGTTCCCCGCCCCCCCTCCCCCCCCCCGGGGTTCTTCGCTCGGCCCCTCCCGTCCCTGCTCCTTGCTCATCTGCCAGTGGAGGGCGTGCACCCCGCCCGAGGTGTCCGGTTCAGGCGGAGGCGGGCGAGGAGGGTGCCTGCAGACCCACCGTGTCCGGTCCGTGGCCTGGGCGGGTCCGGCTGGACAGGGGCTCGAGCCGGGGACCTGGACGCGTGAGGCGGCTACTCCTGGGCAGTGGCCCGGGGCACGGATCTGTGTTCTCAGTCACCGCGTGGCCCCCAGGCGCCGCCTCCGGGGCTGTCGCCCCACTTTGGGGCTGGGGAGGGACCCAGCACAGTGCCTGGCATGTGGGAAACAACCCTTTGTGCGCCGTAAACGTCTACAGACGCAAGGATGGCTTCCGTTTTGGACGCGTGGCAGTTAACTGGCCACGTTCTCGGCGGCCACGGAGTGGACACACTGTCCTCCTGGTGCAGACCCCTGAGTCGCGGACGGGGGGTTAGGGTCATGTTATCCCGCGACCCTGAGGCCCATGGTGGCGCCCTGAGGGCACCGACTTCCCCAGGCACAGCCGAGGGGCCCGGGGCGCGGTGAGAGTGAGGAGGTGCGGAGAGACCCCAGGGAGCCCAGCAGCTGCCTGAGAAGTTAGGCTCCAGGCCGGGGAGGCTGTGGACCCCGAGCCCCAGGTCGAGGCCCGCAGCCCAGCAGGGAGGGGCCTCTCGGCGGCCCCCCTGACGCCGCCCTCTGCCCCCAGCCGGCCCCGCCCCCCGCGGAGGGGAAGGAGGACCTGGACGGGGAGTTCACGGAGGAGACCATCAAGAACCTGGACGAGAATGAGAGCTACTACGACCCCTACTACGACCCCACCGTGTCCCCGTCCGAGATCGGGCCGGGCATGCCCGCCAACCAGGACACCATCTTCGAGGGGGTGAGCGCGGCGCGCCCTTCCTGGGGGTCTCTGGGGCGTGACAGCCGGGGGCCCTGCTGGGGAAGCGTGATCACGGACTCACAGTCCCCTCCGCCTTCCCTGTCCCCTCGTTCTCTCTCCGTCTGCGCTTCTCATCCCAGATCGACGGGCCACGGGGCGAGAAAGGTCAAAAGGGAGAACCCGCCATCATCGAACCTGTAAGGACCTTTTCTATCCTGGTCTCTCTGGTCCACGGGGGGCCAGGGTCTGCGGGGGGCCAGGGTCCGGGGGGGCCAGGGTCCGGGGGGTGCCAGGGTCCGTGGAGGGTCAGGGTCCGGGGGGGCCAGGGTCTGTGGAGGGCCAGGGTCCGGGGGGGGCCAGGGTCCTCAGGGGACCAGGATCTGTGGGGGGCCAGAGTCCATGGAGGGCCAGGGTCCGCGGGGGGCCAGTGTGCACGGGGGGCCAGTGTCTGTGGGGGGTCAGGGTCAGTGGGGAGTCAGGGTCCATAGGGGGCCAGGATCTGTGGGGGGCCAGAGTCCATGGAGGGCCAGGGTCTGTGGGGGGCCAGGGTCTGTGGGGGGTCAGGGTCTGTGGAGGGCTAGGGTCCGGGGGGGGGGGGGCCAGGGTCCGTGCGGGGCCAGGGTCCGGGGAGGGGGCCAGGATCCATGGAGGGCCAGGGTCTGTGGGGGTCAGGGTCTGTGGGGGGTCAGGGTCTGTGGGGGGTCAGGGTCTGTGGGGGGTCAGGATCCATGGAGGGCCAGGGTCCATGGAGGGCCAGGGTCTGTGGGGGGTAGGATCTGTGGGGGGCCGGGTCCATGGAGGGCCAGGGTCCATGGAGGGCCAGGGTCTGTGGGGGGCCAGTGTCTGTGGAGGGCCAGGGTCCGGGGGGGCCAGGGTCCTCAGGGGACCAGGATCTGTGGGGGGGCCAGAGTCCATGGAGGGCCAGGGTCCGCGGGGGGCCAGGGTCTGTGGGGGGTCAGGATCAGTGGGGAGTCAGGGTCCATAGGGGGCCAGGATCTGTGGGGGGCCAGAGTCCATGGAGGGCCAGGGTCTGTGGGGGGTCAGGATCTGTGGGGGGCCAGGGTCCATGGAGGGCCAGGGTCTGTGGGGGGTCAGGGCCCATGGAGGGCCAGGGCCTGTGGGGGGTCAGGGTCTGTGGGGGGTCAGGGTCCATGGAGGGCCAGGGTCTGTAGGGGGTCAGGGTCTGTGGGGGGTCAGGGTCTGGGGGGGGTCAGGGTCCGTGGAGTGCCAAGGTCCATGGAGGGCCAGGGTCTGTGGGGGGTCAGGGCCCATGGAGGGCCAGGGTCTGTGGGGGGTCAGGGTCTGTGGGGGGTCAGGGTCCATGGAGGGCCAGGGTCCGGGGGACCAGGGTCCGTGGGGGGCCAGGGTCCGGGGGGGCCAGGATCTGTGGAGGGCCAGGGTCTGTGGGGGGTCAGGGTCCGTGGGGGGTCAGGGTCCATGGAGGACCAGGGTCCGGGGGGCCAGGGTCCGGGGGGGTCCGGGGGGGCCAGGATCTGTGGAGGGCCAGTGTCTGTGGGGGGTCAGGGTTCGCAGGGCCGGGGGGCCGGGCTCCGGGTCTCAGCGCGCCCCTGTCCTGTCCCCTCCTTCCAGGGCATGCTCTTGGAAGGGCCACCCGGCCCCGAAGGCCCGGCGGTGAGTGTCACCTTCATTCCCATGATGTGCAGGAGGCGCTGCGGCGGGCGGCCAGGGACCCCCTTAAACTCCTGACGGAAGAGGAGGGTTCGCCGCCTCGTGCCGACGTCGGGGCTGGCCCGTGGGGACGGGGGCTGCGTGTCACCTCTCTGAACTCTGCTCTGAATGTATTTTTAATTCCAGGGCCTCCCAGGACCTCCAGGGACGATGGGTCCCACGGGCCAAGTGGGCGACCCTGGAGAAAGGGTAAGGGCCGCCTGGGCTCCCGGGTCCCTTGCTCCACAGGCTTGCCCCTGTGTCCCCTGCTCTGTGACGGGCGTTGACATGGCGACTTCCTTCTCCGAGTTGCCCTGGCCTCATAGCCTCTCACGCCACCCGCTTCCTGCGCCCAGTCTCCTCGGGGTGATGGGCGGTCGGCTCTGGCCCAGGGCTGGGGCATGCGACCCCGTGCCAGTAAGACCCAGCGCGCTCTTGTCCCACCGAGGCCGCCAGTGGCGGTCAGGACACGGCGAGGGCCGGCCACCCTGCATCTGTGTGACAGCGACCCAGCAGCTCAGGGCTGTGTGCACAAGCCCGGAGTCTGCAAGGACCCTTCCTCGTCCGAGAACCCCCGGCCTCGATTCCCTCTGATCCCCTTCTTTCCTGGAAATCAAGGGGGCTTGCTCTGGAGCAGATGGGTGCATTCCGGGGTCACCCTGGTCAGAGGGACGCGCCTCGGAGTCCCTGCAGGAGGGATGAGGACTGGACCCAGGAGGTCGCGATTCCATTCTGACACCTAGTGGGGCTTTGTGGTACTGCAGCTTGTGGGCACCTGCTCAGCGTGGCTTTTACAGTCTTTTCCTTTCATGTTGTTTCTGTGCGGGACTAATGAGCAGCCCTGTGACAGCGGGCTGAGCCGCGGGTGAGAGAGCGTGTGTGCCCTAATGGGCGTTCCCCCAGGGCCCGGCGCGGCCGGGAGCAGCCGTGTGGTGTGGCAGGTGCCTGAGGCCTGCCCCGAAGCTGCCCCGCAGGGAGGCCCCCAGGGAGGCCGGGGTTTGCCTGTCAGGCCCTCGGGCGGTGGGCGGTGCCCGGGGCGATTGGCCGGATGCCCGAGGTGGAGCCACCGAGCGCTGGGTCAGGAGGCGGCTCCCCTGGCTCCCTGTGGCCGGTGACCTCAGCGTCCCGCCTGGGTGGAGCCTCGAGCAGGACTCTCTGCCATTTGTGTGTGCATGTTTGCATGTACCTGTGTGTGGATGCATGTGTGTACCTGTGTGTATATCTCTTGTGTGTATGTGTGTGTGTGCATGTGCGTAAAGCTCTTTGTGTGCACGTGTGTGTATGTGTGCGTGTGTGTGTATGTATATGGCCGGTGGCTCTGGGGGCCCAGAGTAGGCAGCTTGTTTTCCGTGGCAGGGCCTCAGCTGACCTATAGGCTGCCTGGCCCCTGTGGTCCCTGGCTTGCTGGCATCCTACTCCCCCTGCCACCCCCCTTCCCCCCGCCGCCGTCGTGGTTCCAGACAAGCAGGCGGGCCTGCTCTCCCGCCTCATGGCCTGAATGCTGCAGTGGGCTGCATGTCTACCCGGCTCGCTCCCAAGGCCCGCGGGAGACGGGGGGCGCTGGTCCCCCACAGCTGTCAGCAGCTGGACCCATGAGCGTGGCCAATCCACACGTCAAAGAGAGGGGCCATGTGGCACAGCAGACGCTGTTTCTCTCTGAGATGTGGGAGGGGATCATGCGCTGTGCATGGTGCCGGACATGACTGAGCTCTCTCAACCTCAGTGTTGCTCCCCGTGTCTGTCTTAGCAGGTGCTCCCCATGTCCAAGCAGGGGCTCCCCATGTCTGAGCAGGTGCTCCCCGTGTCCGAGCAGGTGCTCCCCGTGTGTCTGAGCAGGTGCTCCCTGTGTCCGAGCAGGTGCTCCCCGTGTCCGAGCAGGTGCTCCCCGTGTCCGAGCAGGTGCTCCCCATGTCTGAGCAGGTGCTCCGTGTGTGTCCGAGCAGGTGCTCCCCGTGTGTCCAAGCAGGGGCTCCCCATGTCCAAGCAGGGGCCCCCCGTGTCTGAGCAGGTGCTCCCCGTGTGTCCGAGCAGGTGCTCCCCGTGTGTCCGAGCAGGTGCTCCCCGTGTCTGTCCGAGCAGGGGCTCCCCGTGTGTCCGAGCAGGTGCTCCACGTGTGTGTCTGAGCAGGTGCTCCCCGTGTGTCCGAGCAGGTGCTCCCCGTGTGTCTGAGCAGGTGCTCCCCGTGTGTCCGAGCAGGTGCTCCCCGTGTCTGTCCGAGCAGGGGCTCCCCGTGTGTCCAAGTAGGTGCTCCCTGTGTGTCTGAGCAGGTGCTCCCCGTGTCTGTCCGAGCAGGTGCTCCCCGTGTCTGTCCGAGCAGGTGGCCGCGCTGACCACCTTCCCTCTGAGCAGCCCCACGCAGAGTCAGCGGGGCAGACGGGCCTCGCTGACAGCGCGGAGGAGTCCCTCTGAGCAGCCGGGCTGGCTCTGCCGCCGTCCGGTTTGGGGCGGAGACCTGGAAGGGGTGTGCTTGGGGTGGACGCCCGATGTTCCATCCCTGACCCTCCTGGAGTGTCGCCTCTCTGGACCCGCCGGACCTCCTCCTTCCTCATCCCTCTGCCCGGGAGCACCTCCCCATCCCCGTCCCACAGCGACACCCCTCCCCTGGGCTCGGGTTCTGGAATATTCCAGCCGCGGGGCCTCGCACTGCTCTGTGCTTGTCCAGTGTGTTTCCGCTGGGCCGTGGCTCCCCACCCCGCCCGCCCAGCCCAGCTCCGTCCCTCTGCGCCCTGACCAGGCCCTCTCGGCCCTCTGTCCACAGGGTCCCCCTGGGCGACCAGGTCTGCCGGGGGCCGACGGGCTGCCCGGCCCCCCTGGGACCATGCTCATGCTGCCCGTGAGTACGCCGACTTGTGGGGGGGCGGCCGACGGGGAGTGGGCCCCAGGCTCTGTTTCTGAGGGAGACAATCTCCTGGCCACAGACTCACCCCAACCAGGGCACCCCGTGTCCTAGAGGCAGGCTCCTGGCGGGGGCGGGGGGGGGGCGCGCCTTCGCAGAGGAGTGGACCCCAGGGGCGCCCAGGGCTGCCCCCTCAGAGGGGTGGAGTCAGGTCCCTGGAGGAAAGCTGTGCCCTCTGCCTGATGTCAAACACCCCCCGTCACCACTTGGACCCTGAGTGGGCGTGCTCGCCAGCGGGTCCCTCTGGGAGCTTGCCCTGCCCGTGACCTTGTGGGTGAAGGTCATGGGGCATCTCCTTCATGGGGAGCCCAGGCCTCGGGGGAAGAGTATGTGGTTGGTCGGCGTGCACGGGAGGGGGCGGGGTAGCAGCTGCCCAACCAGACCTGCGAGGCTCGACTTCACCCAAGAGGCCGCTGGGCACTGCCCAGCCCTGGGGTCCAGTGTGGCACCCACATCAGAGCCCCCGTCTTACACCCACAGTTCCGGTTTGGAGGGGGTGGCGATGCCGGATCCAAAGGCCCCATGGTCTCAGCCCAGGAGTCCCAGGCTCAAGCCATCCTGCAGCAGGCGCGGGTGAGTGGGGGGTCCTGGGGGTGGGGCACAGGGGGCACAGGGCCCGCCCCCTGCAGCAGGCCCGGGTGAGGGTCCCTGTGATGGGTGGACACTTCTGAGAGCCTCTCGCTCGGCCTGGGGTCCCGCGGAGCCTTTGTGTCCTCACCGCTCCGCCTTGCGCGTGAGCTGGTCAGTGAGCGGAGACCGAGAGGCGAGGCCGGAGTGAGAGACGCCCTGTGCTGCGCTGGGCTGGGTGGCCAGCGGGGCGGCCGTAACGGGCGTGGCGGGCGCCGCTCAGCAGCCTCGCTGCCGTATCCAAGGCCCCAGCCAGCGGGTGGCGCCGATGATCAGAGCCTGGGCATGTGGGGCAGCTAGAGCATCGCGTGGCTGCGGAGCAGGAACTGCCCACGGGGTGCCGTGCGGTGCGTGACCAAGCCGGCTGCCAAGGCTCGCTGCCTGCCCGCCTGCTGGCCGCGTGGCCCGGTGCCTGTAATAGGAGCCGATGGGGGGCGGTGGGTGGCCGGATTTTGAACAAAACCTCTTCCCGCAGGAAACGGCTCCTTGTGGGCGGGGTGGGCGCAGTCAGCACGGGGCGGGCAGGTTGACTGCGGGGCGGGCGTGCCCGAGGTGGGCGGGTGGGACCGGTGTCTGCTGGCAGCGGCTCCTGGCTGCTGCCTCTGGAACCGAGTTCCCCCTCAGAAGGGCTCCCCAACCACTGGAGGGCGCCAGACGCGCCTCTCGGAATAAAACGCTACTCAGCTCGAGCACGCGTGTAGGACACACGCCCCACGCCGTCCAGTCGGGCTGTTGCCAGCTCACTCCGAGGGCGGGGGCTGGGGAGCCAGGAAGGAGGTCAGCACGAGGCTCTGAGCACCCCAAGTGGAGGCGCGCCCTCCCCAAAGCGGGAGAGGCACCACCTGGGTCCACCCCGCCTCCTCTGTTCCCGTCCCGTCTCTCCTCTCGTGGCTGGCGTGGGAGCCCCACAGGAGCCGAGAGGGTGGTTCTGGGCTGCCTCCGACCGCCTCCCAGCGAGCTGCTCCTGCCCCACCTCTCCTGCCCCAGTCTCTCCTGCCCCACCTCTCCTGCCCCAGCCTCCCCTGCTCCAGCCGCCCCTGCCCCAGCCTCCCCTGCCCCAGCCTCCCCTGCCCCAGCCTCTCCTGCCCCACCTCTCCTGCCCCAGCCTCCCCTGCCCCAGCCTCCCCTGCCCCAGCCTCCCCTGCCCCAGCCTCTCCTGCCCCAGCCTCCCCTGCCCCAGCCTCCCCTGCCCCAGCGGTTCCTGCCCCAGACGCCCCTGCCCCAGCGGCTCCTGCCCCAGCGGCTCCTGCCCCAGCCTCCCCTGCCCCAGCGGCTCCTGCCCCAGCCTCCCCTGCCCCAGCCTCCCCTGCCCCAGCGGCTCCTGCCCCAGCCTCCCCTGCCCCAGCCTCCCCTGCCCCAGTGGTTCCTGCCCCACCTCTCCTGCCCCAGCCTCCCCTGCCCCAGGGGCCCCTGGCCCTGGCCGCCACTCACCTCCGCTCAGCCGGTCCTGTTTTCTCTTGCAGCTGGCTTTGAGGGGCCCAGCCGGCCCCATGGGTCTGACCGGGAGGCCTGGCCCCGTGGTAAGTCACCAGCGGGGGAGCTGGGGGCACGCGGTGAGGGTGGGAGAGGAGAGGGCGCCTTTTAGCGTCACCCGCTGACTTGCTGGCGCTGGTGGGGAGCGGCCCTGGGTGGGCGGGGCCTGCGTGGGTCTGGGGCAGGGAAACCTCGGCGCGGGCACTGGCTGCGGCTTTGCCCGGGGCTCTGGGCCTCTTCCTTTCGGGGGGTCAGCTGAGTGCAGTGTGTGGGGCACGGGGCCTGCAGCGGGGACCCTGGGGAGTGCACGGAGGTTTAAACGCTCCGTGACCCCACCGCCATTCCCCGGGAGAGAGATGTGGCCGCTGCCCCCCCTTCCCGGCCACCCCACTCCCCGCTTATACTCAGCGCCCTCCCCGTGGGCGTGGCTCAGGCGCCCCCTCCGGCATCCTGCCTGGCTGCGGGCCCTGGGATGTCCACACACTGCCTGAGCCGCAGACTGCCTCCCGACCCCCCGTGGTCAAGTTCACCCCGAAGGTCACCGTGGCTCCGTGGCTCTGGTCCCCCTGCTGTCCACAGTTTCCATGGAAACTAGGAAGAGACCCAAACAATGAGCCCTCATCCCCGCGGTCGGTCCTGTCCCAGGCGGGCAGGGCTGGGTCCCCGCCCTCATGGGGAGCTCTGTCCACGGGGGATCCCGGTCGTTTCTGCGCCCCAACCCCGGCCCCTGCAGCCGTTACCCGCCGCGTTCCTTAACCAGCTGTGTCCCCACAGGGCCCTCCTGGGAGCGGAGGTTTGAAGGGCGAGCCGGGCGACATGGGTCCGCAGGTGCGTCGGCCCCTCGGCTGGGGCTCTTTGAAGGGGCGTCTCCGGGGGTGGGAGGCTGTGACTCAGGGGGGCGGGGTGCCCCGAAGGCTGCATGTCTTCGAGGAAGTCCGTGGCATTGCCGCTTGGTGGTAAGGGGGAGGGACCAGAAGAACAGGTGACCGTGGCGGGCGGCGGCTGGCGCTTCCCTACCCGGCCCTCCCTCCGGGCGGCGGGGCCCTCGCCCTGTCCCGGGGGTTGGTGCCTTCGAGTTAGCAGCTAGGAGGACAAGCCACAGGGACAAGAATTTGCTTTTGTCTCTGAGACACCTGGTCAGGAACTGACCTTTGCCCTTTGACCTCGGACAGGGCCCCCGAGGGGTGCAGGGCCCGCCCGGCCCGACCGGAAAGCCTGGAAGAAGGGTGAGTGTTTGCAGGACCCCTGACCAGCTGGGCACTGACAGGACGAGGGTCCGAGCCGTGGGCCCCCCACGCCCTCCGAGCAGGCCGGGCACCGACGGGGCGGGGGTCCGAGCCGTGGGCCCCCCACGCCCTCCGAGCAGGCCGGGCACCGACGGGGCGGGGGTCCGAGCTGTGGGCCCCCCACGCCCTCCCAGCAGGCCGGGCACCAACGGGGCGGGGGTCCGAGCTGTGGGCCCCCCACGCCCTCCGAGCAGGCCGGGCACCGGCGAGGCGGGGGTCCGAGCCGTGGGCCCCCCACGCCCTCCGAGCAGGCTGGGCACCAACGGGGCGGGGGTCCGAGCCGTGGGCCCCCCATGCCCTCCGAGCAGGCTGGGCCAGAAAGCCGGTTGCCGCCTCCTGTGTCCCAGGCGGGGCCGTCCCCCTCCTGGACGAGCCAAGCCCACCGTGCCTCTCCCAGGACTCGCCTGCCTCAGCCTCCCCGGCCTCCCCGGCCTCCGTCCTGAGCGTGCGCATTTAGTTTAACAAACGTTTTCAAAAATATATTTTGATTGACTTCAGAGAGGAAGGGAGAGGGAGAGAGAGAGAAACATCAGTGATGAAAGACAATCATTGATCGCTGCCTCCTGCACGCCCCACACTGGGGATCGAGCCTGCTACCGAGCCTGTGCCCTGACCGGGAATGGCACGGGGACCTCCGGGTTCACAGGTCGATGCTCAACCCCTGAGCCACGCGGCCGGGCCTGAGCACCCAGACTTGAGCTTGAATTCCGAGCGGCGAAAAAGAACTGTGCTGGATGGACATCAGGGCCCCCGCTTCCCCGAGTCTCGGCCGGCAGCCCCGCAGGCTGACCTGGCCCCTTGGTCCCTCTCCCCCGGAGAGGTCTCGCCTGCCGCCTCGTGCCATCACCTCCAAGCACAGACCGGCACGTGGCGTCGCCCCTGCTGGCCGTCCCGGGTGGCGAGGCCCGGGAGCAGAGCCCCGGGAGGGGTCCAGCCGCCGGACTCCGGTTCCGGCCGTCGGGCTGGGCACTGTCCTTGGCTCCACGGGAAGCCGCTGCTCGGTGCTGACCCTTTGCCTCCTGTGTTCCAGGGCCGGGCTGGCAGTGATGGCGCGAGAGGGATGCCTGGCCAGACCGGCCCCAAGGTAGGCGCCACGCATGGCCCCGTGTGTCCTGGCCACGGCATCACTGTCCTCATGCTGGTGACGTGGCTGGCACGCCGGTTATAATGAATAACATGATTATGGGGACATGTAGTGATGCTCACACCCGTATGGGCAGGGTCTGGGGGAGGGAGGTTCTGTTTGGGCCCCTCTGGGCCCTGGCATGTGCCTTGACGGGGTGTCAATCGATCTGTGACCCCGGGGTTGGCGGGTGAATTTCGTGAGCACGTGTGACAGTTAGTTTGGGCGGCAGATCTGCTCCTCTTGTGTGGGAGGTGAGCAGGAGGGGTGTCCCTGGGACAGGAGGGGAGAGGAGGTGGGGATAGGGACCCCGTCCAGGGACAGGCAGGGGCCCGGGGCCCGGGGTGCATCGACGCTGCCCGGACGGCCGTCCCTGTGCGGCGTGGCCCTGAGCAGCCTCTCTCCTCCCGCAGGGTGACCGCGGCTTCGACGGGCTGGCGGGGCTGCCCGGAGAGAAGGGCCACCGGGTGAGTGCGGGGGGGGGGGGGTTGGGGGCAGCGCCCGGCCCGAGGTCCCGGGGGCCGGCGTGCGGCAGGCGGTGTCTCCTGAAGGCACTTCCTGGGGGGGCGATGGCCGAGGCGTGAGGCTGGGCTGGGGGAGGTGCCCAGGAGCGGTCCTCTCCGGCGTGGGATGGGGAAGCGGCGGGCCAGTCACGGGGTGGGGGGGCGGGGGACGGCTGCAGGTACGGGCGGGGGGCAGCTCCTCTAGAAAAACACCTTCTGGTGGACGGGCCTCGGAAGGCGTGGCCTCATCCCTCCGCGTGGGCTCCGCACGCCGCTCCGAGCAGCTCATCGGGGGTTTCTCTCCTTTGACACACATGGCGCCTCTTTTACTTAGTTAATTAATTTATTTAATATGCTTTTATTGATTTCAGAGAGGGAGCGAGAGAGAGAGAAACCTCAATGATGAGGGAGAATCATTGATCGGCTGCCTCCTGCACGCCCCCTACTGGGGATTGAGCCGTAACCCGGGCGTGTGCCCTTGACCAGAATCGAACCCGGGACCCTTCAGTCCGCAGGCCGGCGCTCTATCCACTGAGCCAAACCGGCTAGGGCATGACGCCCCTTTTATATTTAAGCACATTCTGGACATGCAGGCACGTGTGTGCACACGCACAGAGACACATGCACACACATGCACATATATGCACTCACATGCGCACACAGACGTGCGCACAGGTGAACCCGGACACATGCAGGCACACATGCACACACATGCGCGTGCGCACACACTGTCAGTGGGGTCCGTCCGGCACTCTGTGACCCTGAGAAACGGTCGCTGCGGCTCAGCCAGTGCTGCTCCCCGGCCCCGGGGGAGGCGGAGGCGGGCGGCGCTGAGCGGGCCAGTCCCTCTGCCTGACCGGAGCGGGCATGGCGCCCCGGCCGCGTGCGAGGCCTGAAGCCGCAGGGACGTGAGGCGGACCAACCCTCACGGAGCCCCGTCCTGGGCGGTGGCCTCTCCGAGTGGGGGTGCGGGCTGGGGGTCGGTGGGTCTCTGGGGGCGTGCACGCCTGTGGCCCCCGGGACACGGGTTCTGCGTGTCAGTCTTTGCAGGGGAGCCGGCCAGGCCTCACCTCGTCTCCCGCAGGTCCCCCCGGACTCCCCGAGAGGCTGCGTGGGGGTGGGGGTTCGGTCTCAGAACTAGAGAAAGCCACGTGGGGGACGTGGGACAGGCGTGCGTGACCCGCTCCGGGTGCTAACCTGGCTCTGGTTGGCTTCCTAGGGTGACCCTGGTCCCTCGGGCCCGCCGGGACCCCCAGGAGAAGACGGAGACAGGGTACGTACCCGCGGCCTCGCCGCCCCTGCCTGGCCCTCTCCTCGGAGCTTGGCAGGAGGAGTGCATGTGGCATGCTGGTCGGTGGCAGGGACATGCGTGTGGAGAGTGGGCGAGGCAGGCGGGACCGTGGGGGAAACGGGGGGGGGGGCGGGGGCCACAAAAGCAAACGGCAGATGTTGACCTTCATCCTTCCTGCTGGTCTGGGGTCAGGTCCCAAAGTCCCTCTCCTGCAGGGACCGGTGCCCAGGGGTGGGGTGGGGGGACGCTGGGAGGAGGGGAGTCAGCAGGTGGCGAGGGGCGGAGCTCTGGGTGGGGAGGCAGAGGCTGGGTGCAGGGCTGCGTGAGGCAGGCGCTGCGTCTGGGCGCGCTGAAGCGTCCTGGGGCGAGGCCTTAGCGCCTGTCCCTAACCTCGGCCCCGGCTCCCCGCAGGGTGACGACGGAGAAGTCGGGCCCCGAGGGCTGCCCGGAGAACCGGTAAGTACTGACCGGCGGGATTCTGTGTCCTCACGGGGCGGGGGGGCGCGGGGGGGATGGCTGCAGGAGGGGCTCCCTCAGGGCTGAATAGGGGACCGACTTTGAGCAGCGACAGCGAGGGGCTCGGCCGGAACCCAGAAACAGATCTAGGGACTTCCCTGCAAGGAAAGGAGGTGCAATGGGGAGCTGGGGGCAGCTCTAGGGAGTCAATCCCAGCCTTCCAGGGGGGGCCCAGGTCCCTGAGGCTGGGGTGGGGGCCTGGCTGCAGTCATGTGGGGTGTACAGGGTCACCAGGTATGTGTGCGGGGTCCTCGGGTGGGCGGCGGAGTCCTTGGGTGGGCATGCGGGGTCACAGGTGGGGGTGCGGGGTCATCAGGTCGATGTGCAGGGTCCCCGGGTGGGTGGGCGTCCAGGGTTACGGGTGGGCGGGCGGGGTCCCCGGGTGGGTGTGTGGGGTCCCCGGGTGGGAGGGTGGCAGGGTCCTCGGGTGGGCGTGCGGGGTCCCCGGGTGGGTGTGCGGGGTCACCGGGTGGGCGTGCGGGGTCACCGGATGGGAGGGCAGCAGGGTCCTCGGGTGGGAGGGTGGCAGGGTCCTCGGGTGGGCGTGCGGGGTCCCCGGGTGGGTGTGCGGGGTCCCTGGGGGGGGTGTGCGGGGTCACCGGGTGGGCAGGCGGTGGGGTCCACACGGTGAGTCCGGGGCAGCTGCAGGCCTGGGTAGCGGGTTGCGCCCTTCCTGTCGGGCACGCAGAGAGGAGCTCCCGCGGCAGCACCACCGGCCCGGGCGCCACCCAGGCTGCCCCAGAGGTGTCTCGGGGCCGAAGCCCGTGTCCTGAGCCACCAAAGGACGGGCATGACTTCCTCACGGCCGCTCTCAGACGTCCCTGCCCCCTGTCGCCGCTCATGGAGGGATGTGGCCAGCGCAGGAGCCGGGTGTGGGGGCTGAATGCCCCCGGGGTCTGACTAGCCGGGAGGGGAGGCATCAGCGCGCTCTCCTCACACGTCCGAGCGTCCCCTCTGGGTCCTGAGCCCCTGAAACATGGCGCTGAGGCGCTGACGAGGGATTCGGGCCAGGAAGGCAGCGTCTCTGGCAGGAGCGTGGACGGGCCTTCTCACGCGGCGCCCGCAGCTCGGTCCCCCTGCGGGCGCGACATCACGGCGCCTCGGCCCAGGACGCCAGCTCGCTGGGCGGGAGCCACAGAGGCAGCGGGGGCCGCCGAGTGGCCGCTCAGATCTTAACCGTCCTCGGGGCTGTTCCCACACGTGCCCTCGCTGCCAGGGCCGGGGGACAGCTCGGCCACAGGGGCCCCCCCGAGAGACCGGAGCCAGGCTTCCCGGGTCGGAGGCCACCTCCTCCGTGCCCCTGCCCCGCGGGCGCATGGCCGAGACGCGCCGAGGGCTGCCCGGGGGCTGGGAGCGAGGATTGGACCGCGGTGCCCGGCGGGGTGACCGCGGCAGCGTGCATGGGCCCTGGGCGAGCGTGAAAGGGCCCCATTGATCCAGGGGCCCCCTTTCCCTGAGGGCACTCATGAGCTCCCATCGGAGTCCCCATCCATTCCAGGGACCCCAGTGGAGAGGCGGGGGAGGTGAGGGAGCGGGGGCAGGAGCGGGTGTTGGCCATGCCCCCTGGGCAGCGTGGACAGCCGTGTGGCAGCCGGCTGGCATGGCCCCGGGGGGGGGCTGCAGGATGGGGTGGGGGCAGAGGCGGACCCCCGGCCGAGTCCGAATCACCTGTGCTCTCTCCTCTTCCAGGGGCCACGTGGTCTGCTGGGGCCAAAGGGCCCTCCGGGCCCCCCGGGACCTCCCGTAAGTCCTGTCACCTGCTCCTGTGTCTGTCCCCACCATCCGCCCTGCAGCCCCTCGGGCATTCCGGCAGCTGGCTCCCCGCGCTGACCGCCGGAAACGCTTGCCCAGTGCCAGTGTGCGGGCGGCCAGAGCCGGATGCCCACGCGCAGAAGGACCCTGGCGGTGGGTGTGGGTGTAGGTGGCCAGAGCCAGCTGGCGTGACAGCCCTGTCCTCACGCACACACGTGTGCTGTTATCAACCCCTGTCCTCATGCACACACGTGTTCTGTTATACACACTGATCTGGACGCCATGTGCTCCCTGCTTGACAGCACTTCCAGCAGCTTCTGGAAGTTCTGGAAGGAGGGAGAAGCACTTGGTTCCAAGGGCAGCTTCCCCAGGGCCAGCCCGGCCCGTCCGCCCCCCTCGGCCCGTCCGCCCCCCTCGGCCCGTCCGCCCCCCTCGGCCCGTCCGCCCTCCTCAGCCCGTCCGCCCTCCTCGGCCCGTCCTCCCCTCTCGGCCCGTCCGCCCTCCTTGGCCTGTCCGCTTCCCTCGGCCCGTCCACCCTCCTCGGCCCGTCCGCCCCCCTCGGCCCCTCTGCCCTGGGTTTACCTGCTTCCCGCGAACGCTGGGCCTGCCCCCCACACCTTGGGGCCCGGAGCTCCATACCCCTGGCCCATCAAGACCTTAGGATTTATCTGGGGCCAAGGCTGTCCCCTGCCCAAGGCCGTGCGTCCTGTGACATGGCGGCCGGGCCGAGCGCGTGGAGCGGGCTCTCCCGCGGAGCGTGCCTTCTCCCACACTCAGTCCCGCTCCCCTCTCCTCCAGGGCGTGACGGGGATGGACGGCCAGCCAGGCCCCAAAGGAAACGTGGTGAGTCTGCGGGGTCCCACCTCCCGGCCTCATGGCGGTCCCCGGCGGGGCCACCCGGCCTCATGGTGGTCCCTGGGCGGGGCCACACAGCCAGGCCAGGGCGATGCCATCCCCCAACCAGACGGGCTGTGGGGAGGAGGCCCGCCTGCGCCCAGGCCCCCGGTGGGCAGCCCCACGGGAGAGCCCACACCAGCAGGGGGCGGTCAGCCCAGTGTGGGGGATCCCTCCTCACTGCGGGGGCGTGAGCAGCCCCCCTGATCCCCCCGCCCGCGTGTGGTCTCAGGGCGCTGCCTGACTGGTGTGGCGGGTGGGACTTCCTGCCAGTGGATGCCTCTGGGCACCTGCCTTCCCGGCGGCGGTCTGGGCGGCGTTCCAGAGCGGTGGGAGCTCGGGCCCGAGGTCGGCCTTGCAGGCGCTCTCTGTGCCGCCAGCCTTACCCGTCGGCAGCCTCCTGGGTGCTCGCGTCGGGCATGAGACAGACTGGAATGACGGAGGCCAGGAGAGGGGGCCCAGGCCCCCAAAGAAGGGGGTGCAGACCCCTGCCCACCCTCCAGAGCCCCCTCCAGTGCCTCTCTTTCGTTGCCTGTAGGGTCCCCAGGGAGAGCCCGGCCCCCCCGGACAGCAGGGCAACCCAGGTGCCCAGGTGAGCGAGTCGGGCGGGTTTCGGGGCAGCGGGAGGCGCCGGCTTCAGTGTAGAGCCTGGGCCCGAGCCCCACTGAGCGGCCCCGCTGCTGGCCGCCCGAGGGACTGCTGCCTGGAGGTGGCCCGGAACCCAGCCGGTGCCGGAGGAGAGAGGGGGAGGTGGGCCAGGGGGGAGGTGGGCGAGGGGGGGAGGTGGGCGAGGGGAAAGGTGGGCGATGGTGAGAAAGGTGGGCGATTGGGGGAGGTGGGCGAGGGGGGAAAGGTGGGCGATTGGGGGAGGGGGGAGGTTCCCAGCCACCAGTTTCTGACCTTCCCACCTGCTCTTCCCCTTCCCAGGGTCTGCCAGGCCCCCAGGGCGCCATTGGGCCTCCAGGAGAGAAGGTAGGTGGGCTGGGCTGGGCATAGGGCACCCTCGCCTGCCTGCGGGGTGCGGTCCAGGCCGGGGAGGGCGTTTGGGCATCGCCAGCTCGGGATGCGAGCTTTGTCCTCCCCAGAGCGAGGGAAGCTCAGAGCACACAGGCCAGAGGTCGTGGATCTTTGTCATTCACTGACTTAAAAATTCGCTCACTCACTCACTCACTCGTTCTCATTCATTCACTCTCTCACTCATTCATTCATTCTCTAGCCTTGTATAGGGTGACCAGATTAGGAAGAAGAGTAAATATGGGGGCCCCGTTAAATTTGAACCTGGCCAGGCCTGCCCCCACCTGGGGCCCTGCCCTCACCTGGGCCCTGCCCCCACCTGGGGCCCTGCCCTCACCTGGGGTCCTGCCCTCACCTGGGGTCCTGCCCTCACCTGGGGTCCTGCCCCCACCTGGGCTCCTGCCTCCACCTGGGGTCCTGCCCTCACCTGGGGTCCTGCCCTCACCTGGGGTCCTGCCCCCACCTGGGGTCCTGCCCTCACCTGGGGCCCTGCCCCCACCTGGCCGGCCATCTGTTGCAATTGCAACCCCCGAAGGCCCTGGGGCAGCGAAGGCTGACCTGGCCTCGCCGGTGCTCCGTGTGCTGGAAACTTCCAAGCCCACGGGTGGGAATTGCCTCTGAGCATCCTTTTCAGCAAACGGTCTGAGCAGAAAGGGGGAAAGTCCCGTGGGGGCGTGGAGAGCAGGTGGGCAGCTGGGGAGCCCGGCGCCTGCTCACGGGTCCGCTTTGTTCTAGGGCCCCCTGGGGAAGCCGGGCCTCCCAGGAATGCCGGGCGCCGACGGACCCCCGGTGAGTACCCTGCTCGCTGCTCCCCTTCACAGCCCCGTCCCTGCCCAGGGAGGGGCTGGGGCCCAGGCTCCGGGCCGCCCTGTGTGTGGCTGTCACTCACGGGCCTGCCTCCGGAGACCTCGAGGTGGATCGCTCCGGAGGCCTGGGCTCGGGGCACGCTTTCCGGAAAGGGTGTCCCCCCAGGGTGGTGACCGCAGGAGTGGGCACGTGGGGACTGTCAGGGGTGCCGGGGGCTGTGGGGACCCAGCCTCACAGCTTCCCTCGGGAGGCTGGGCTGGCGCAGGCAGGGGCACGTGTCCCCGAGTTTGAAAGGAGGGAGGCGTGCGCGAGTGTATTTTTGGGGCTCACGTGCCGAGAAGGGGTGGCGAGCAGGAGCCTCGCCATGTGCGAGCGCACAGCTGTGGCACCAAACTGGGTGCTGCCTGGGAATAGCGCGCCGGTGACAGATCCATCTGTGGGGGTGAGGGTGGGCGGGGACGCGTCAGGCCTGGCGTGGGGGTGACGGTGCATCTGCGCCCACCATCCTCTCCGTAAGGCGCTGGCGGGTTTTTTTCTTGTTTTTGTTTTTTTTTTTTTCTTTCTGGAATATTCAGTTGGGGATGTGTAGCCCGTTTCAGAAAGCAGGATCAGCGGCGTAATTATCGGACACAGAGTCTTTGGTGCCTTCATGGCGCCATGACAAACTGAGCGAGGGGTTCGCTCCACGATTAGCGGGCGAGTTGAGCAGACGCCAGCGGTTCCCATCAGCGCGGCGGAGCGTGGCTGGACCGGCCGGTCGCCGGTCGCTGGTCGCCGGTCGCTGGTCGCCGGTTGTCCCATCTGGACCGGGGCCGCAGGTGCCAGGCACACCGTCCCCACGAGCGCCGACTCCTGGGCGTCAGGTGGAAGGGACGCTCGTCTCGCAGCACGCCATTTACGTCCTAAGTCTACGTTCACGCCCAGCCGCGTCCTCTAGTCAGAAAGTCGCACGTTGTGTCGTGGGAAACTAGGGAGCTGAGTGAGATGACCACAAAGTGAAGCCACCCCAATCCCGTGGCCAGACGCGAAAACGCCGAGGGCAGGGAGGCGTCGCCGCCAGCTGCAAGTTCTGTCCGTTTCCTGCCACAGTTCACGTCCGTGGGGCGTGTCCTGCCCCGTGTCAGGGAAACTGCCAGGCCCATGGCCCTGCAGGAAGGAGAGGTGCCTGGGAGGGGACTGGGCCCGACCCCACTTCCCTCACCTTCCCTCCATGGAATCCCCTCCCTGCAATGCACTGGGGTCCCCCAGGAGTCTGGGGGGAGACAGGGCCTTTGAAACAGCCCTTGCCCAGAGCCAGTCGGTGGCCTCTCGTGGACTCCACGGCTCTTTTTCTTTTTTAAAATATTTTTGTTGATTTCGGAGAGGAAGGGAGAGGGAGAGGGAGACATCCATGAGGAGAGAGAATCGTGGATCGGCTGCCTCCTTCAGGCCCCCACTGGGGATCCAGCCCACAACCCAGGCATGTGCCCTGACCGGGAAGCGAACCCAGGACCCTTCAGTCCGAAGGCCGACGCTCTACCCACTGAGCCGCACCAGCCAGGGCTCTCGTTCCTTTTCAATCACAGTTGGCGTTCAGAGTTATTCTGTGCTGGTCTCGGGTAGCGCGGCGATTAGCCAATCACACGCTTCACAGGCGTTTCCCGCCCCCAGCCGGCACTGTGCACAGTGAGGACGATACTACTGACTGCCTTCCCTGCGGGGGCTTGGCACCGGCCTGCCCTGTAGCTGCCCGCCTTTACCGCCAATCCCTGCACCCTCCCCCCGGGCCCCGGCCCCTCCTAGCCCCTCCCCTCCCCTCCCCTCTGGCCGCCCTGGTCTGTGCTCTGTGCCTGTGTCTGTTCCGTGTGCTTGTTCCTCTGTCTGTCCTTCAGGCTCCACAGGAGTGAACCCCGTGGTTCCTGCCCTTCCTGTCGGACTTACTCACTGAGCACGATGCCCTCCAGCCCCCGCCGAGGGTCACACTGCGCTGTGGGGGCCTGGGCCCCGCCGGGCGCTGCTGGCTCAGCCCCGAGGGTGCTGGGGGCAGAAGACGCGGAGGAGCTCCGTGGCCCGCACAGCCCGTGGCCACGCGGGCTTGGTGGGCAGGGAGATGGGAAATAGTCCCCTTCACAGAGCAGCCCGTAGCTGCGCGGCCTCGGGGAGGCTGTTTCTCTGCCCCGAGTTGCTTTGGTTTTGGCTTTGGCGTGAGGAGGAGGGAGACGGACTAAAAAGCCTTCCTTCCGGGAGTCAGAGGCGTGTCAGCAGCTCGCGGGGGGACACGGTGGCCGAGCCGCGCCTCAGAGGGACATCACGGGGCCGGTGACCACGGTTCCCCGACTCTCAGGACCCGAGGACGCCGCCGGGCGATGCTAAATGAGCCCGGGTCACGCCCGCGATGCCAGTCTCGCAGGCGGCGTGCGGAGCGAGGTGACGGGAGGGGCCCCGGCCCGCGGTGAGCCCCGTGGCTGGGAGAGGGGCGCTCAGAGAGGACTTTAATTTTCTTTTGCGTTTGCCTAATTGTGTGCGATGAGCATGTATCACTTTTTAATCAGCGAGTAACTTCAGCTTCATTCGTTCCCGTGATGGAAGGGGGCTCGCTATGGAATCCGGAAGGGAAGGGGGCTCGCTATGGAATCCCGTGATGGAAGGGGGCTCGCTATGGCAGCCAACAGCGGGAGGGGCGGCGGCCTGGGCTTCCCTCGCAGAAACAGGGCCCCTCGCCAGGGGTTTCCTCCCGATCCTCTGTTCCAGCATGTTTACTCGTCCACCTTGCTCTCCCCTCGCCCATAGTCACTCTCATTCTGTAAACACTACTGCCAATGTCTGTAGGAAGCCGCCCTCGATGGTGTGGCTCAGTGGATAGAGCGTCGGCCCACAGACTGAGGGTCCCGGGTTCGATCTGGTCAGGGGCGCCTGCCTCCGTTGTAGGCTCCTGTGGGAGGCGACCAATCGATGTGTCTCTGTTTCTGTCTCCCTCCCACTCTCTCTAAAAATCAATAGGGAAATACCCTCGGGTGAGGTTAACCAAAACCAAAAAAGAGGTGGGCTCCATTCCGGTCACAGTGGTAGCTGCTCATGGCGAACATTCCCGGGTCACGCGGCTGCAGGCGCCATCCGAGGGCGTACCCACGCCCGTCTCCGCCCTGGAGATGAGGGCTCTCTTGCTCCCCAGGGACTGGGAGGTGGTGACCTTGAGCAAATGCCCTGTGGTCGCTGTCCCCACCCGCCTGCATTAGAGGGCGGCTGGGTGCCGGTGGGGGGCCTCGGCACCGTCGTGCCTGGAGCCCCGCTGTGGGTTAGGGGTGGGGTCCCCTCCACGGTGGACTCCCGCCGTCCCCGGGGCCTGGCCTTGCTCCCGTTTTGCAGAAGCAGCAGCCGAGGTCAGCGGCTGAGGGACGGGCCTGGGCCACGCCGCTGGGAGTGCCCGCACGTGCTCGGGGCTGCGGTCCTGGCCTCAGCTCCGTGTGTGCGTGTGCATACGTGTACATGTGTGCGTGTGTGTGCATGTGTACGTGTGTGCGCGTGCGCAGGGAAGGGAGTGGGCGGCACCTGGCAGGACCGCCCGCGCAGGGGAGGGGAGGGGGCACCCCACCAACTAACGTGGCTTCTCTTTCCACAGGGGCACCCCGGCAAAGAGGGCCCCCCCGGAGAGAAAGGAACCCAGGTGGGTGCAGCCGTGCTCCGGCCTCAGCGCCCCCTGCAGGACGGCCTGGGGCTGTGGACCGGCTCTGCCCTGGGCCAGCCCACCCGCTCAGAAGGGAGGCGGGGCAGCTGCGCCCTCTCCCTGTCGCGGGACACCCCCCAGGAGCCGGGTCCTCCCGTCACCCGCCTCGGTTTCTACACATGGGGGTGTGGGTGCAGCCGACCTTGACAGGCAGAGACTGGGACCGTGCAGGCTCTGGGCCAAGGCTCCTCCTGACATCGACAGTGTTCGGAGCCCAAGTCGTGGGGTTAAAGCCGGTGGCGTTTCGGGGTGTCCTGAGCACCCGGGACTCCCGCTACTGTTTGTGGCGAGAGTCCACGTCTGCCCCCTGCGGGCCCCCGGCCCCCGGCCCCGCTGCTCCCGGAGCTGTGGGCACGGGCAGCAAGGCCGGTGGCCGCTGAAGGACCCCCTCCGTGGGCGACCAGCCTGCCTTCTCCCCGCCACAGGCTCTGTGTGGCTCCCAGGCCCCTCGGCGGGAGCGCGTTTGTGCAGTGACAGCTCAGCCCTCCCGATTCCCACCACTTCCCCGGCCCGAGTCCCGGGGGCGTGACTCGCGGGGCGCCTGGCCGTGGTCTCGGTCACGAAGGACACTGCCTGTGCCCGGCCTTTGCCGTGGGCTGGGTGCGCGGCCATGGCCTTGTGTCTTCTTGTGGCCCCTTCCGGGGTCTGACCCAAGGACCCCCGAATGGGCGGGACATCACCAGGCCCCGCCCCCGAGTGGAGCTAATGGTCTCTCCCTTGGTTGCAGGGTCCCCCTGGCCCCCAGGGCCCCATCGGCTACCCTGGCCCCCGAGGAGTCAAGGTGAGGCTCGCGCTGTGGGTCGTCGGGGTCGGGGCTGGGACTGCCGGCACGCGTGTCTGTTTTCGGGAATTCCTCCGTGGTTCCCCTCCCTGTTGCCGACTAGAGCAGCTCATCCCCCGAGTCTGTGTGTGGGCCTGGGCCGTCCTGGGCCTGAGCAGGGCAGGGAGTGAGCAGCGGGGCCGGGAAGGCAGCTTCGGAGCCAGAGTCCCGGTGCGTTTGTGGTGGGATGGTGCCTCCTCGGCCCCGGCTCCTCATCGGGGCTGACGGGCCCAGGGCGCTGTGGGGTGACAGAGGCTCCAGGCAGCGGCCGGGCCAGCTCCCGTCTGTCTGTCCGAGCCCATCCCTCAGTCTCTCCATCTGGTCTCAGCCCCTGTCCTCGGGGAGAGGGTCCAGAGCTGCTCAGTCGGCTCGGAGTTCTTCCCGCACGAGGGCCGCTGGCAGCGGGGGCCGCAGGAGGTACCCGGCCTCCTGGCTGCGGCGCTTCCCGCTCAGACAGCGACACGGGGAGGGGACTGTCTGCGTGAGGCGGCTGGGCCCACGCATCCACGCTGAGCGCTCGGCTGGCCGTGGTGGGGGCTCAGACCCGTGTCTTGCGAGGCTCCGAGGTGTGAGCGCTCCCTCTCCCGTATCTGTGCAGGGGGCGGACGGCATCCGTGGTCTGAAGGGCACGAAGGGCGAGAAGGTGAGTGTTTCTCCTCCCCTGGCGGCCCCGCCGCCCACAGCCCGGCCCCCTTGTGTCGGGTCTGCAGCCCCCGCTGGCATCCATGAATCTCCAAAGCGCACAGCTCCCGTGCAGGGCAGGCCTGTGTCCCTGGGACCTCGGGCCCTGCTGCTCCTCGGCCAGCCCCGCGGGCAGGACCCGCCTCCCGGCCCCTTGGCGATGCCCATCCTTTCAGAGAGGAGGTGCAGGCGGAGCCGCCCTTCTTGGGGAGACGTTCCTCCCGCTCCCGCCTCAAATGTTCACCACCGTTGTCCCCGGCGCCTGCAGCGGGCACGGTGCTCACCTGAGAGACGAGCACCCAGGCCGGGCAGGGCCGCTCCCGCCCAGGGGGGCCAGCCTGCTGATCCCCGTGGGGCCGAGTCGCTGTGACGCTGAGCCAGCCTGGCCCTCGAGCTCCGTCCCTGGGAATGCAAAGCACGGACACACGTCACGGGGCAGGGGACGGGCCTCGGACCTCCCTCCGGCGTGCCGAGCGCGGCGCCTGGGCCCAGAGGCTCGGGCGGGGACATGGGCCGGGGGAACGTGGCGTGTGTGGCGTGGGGAAGCCATCGGGGCGGGGATTCCTGCGTGGAGACCCAGTGCCCTCTCTCGTCGTGCAGGGAGAAGACGGCTTCCCGGGGTTCAAAGGAGACATGGGCGTCAAGGGGGACCGGGTGAGTATCGGCAGGGAGGGGCGGCGCCAGGCCCTGCGGGGAAGTCTGTGGGGGGCCGGGGAGTTGGGGGCCTACGGGGCAGCTCAGAGCGGGGGGACAGGGGACGCCTGTGAAGATCCCTGGTTGCAGGCAGGCTCCCCCCCCGCCCCCGAGCCTGAGGCCTGGGGCTCTCCGCCTCCCTCCAGCTCTCAGCTGTCCCTGGGGTTCCCTCCTGGTGACGGGGTCACCGTGTGCACCTGCCCTCGGCCCTGCACTTGCCCGGGTGCTCAGTGGGACCAGTTCACTGGGCTGTAGAGCCGTTCGCTCGGCTCCAGGGGTTTTGCTGCTGGAAGTGGGGGTGCGGCCCGAAGCAGCAGCCGCCAGCTCCGTGCGGGGGGAGCTGGCCCCGGCCTCGTCGGCCACAGGAGGAGGCGTCGGATCCAGGAGCCGTGGGCCGAGCCTGGTGGGGGTCCCGTGTGGCGGTGCACACGGCGGTCCCTCACCTTCTCTTTCTGACTTGCAGGGGGAGATCGGCCCCCCGGGCCCCCGAGGGGAGGACGGCCCCGAAGGTCCCAAGGGACGCGGTGGCCCGAACGGCGACCCCGGTCCTCTGGGACCCGCTGGGGAGAAGGTACGTGGCTCAGGGCGCGCGGCCCCTTCCTGCGGACAGACGGCCGTTCCGATGGCCTCGGGCACGGGCTGGGGCCGGGTCAGGCTGAGCCCCGCGTGTGTGGGCGCTGTGGTTCCCGACACGGGCTTCATCCGACGCTCCTGCCGCCTCCTGCCCCTCTCCCCTGAGTGTGTCCTCAGAGCACCTTCCAGGCCCGGAGGCTCCTCCCCCAGGATCTCCGGGCTCCGGGCTCCGTCTGAGCTACAACCCAGCTGGTCTCTCCATGTGCAGAGCCCTGTGCCTGCCCTTGGCTCCCATCTCCCCCACTCAGCCCCCCCAGGAATGCCCCCCCGGGAATGCCCCCCTAAATGCCCCCCCGGGAATGCCCCCCCAGGAATGCCCCCCCAGGAATCCCCCCCGGGAATGCCCCCCAGGAATGCCCCTAGGAATGTCCCCCAGGAATGCCCCCGGGAATGCCCCCCCAGGAATGCCCCCCCAGGAATGCCCCCCCCTAAATACCCCCCAAAGAATTGCCTCCCCAGGAATCCCCCCCAGGAATGCCCCCCCAGGAATCCCCCCCGGGAATGCCCCCCAGGAATGCCCCCTAGGAATGTCCCCCAGGAATGCCCCCGGGAATGCCCCCCCAGGAATGCCCCCCCAGGAATGCCCCCCTAAATACCCCCCAGGAATGCCTCCCCAGGAATCCCTCCCAGGAATGCCCCCCAAGAATGCCCCCTAGGAATGTCCCCCAGGAATGCCCCCCAGGAATGCCCCCCAAGAATGCCCCCTAGGAATGTCCCCCAGGAATGCCCCCCAGGAATGCCCCCCTTGGGAATGCGCCCCCCGGGAATGCCCCCTCAGGCATGTCCCCCAGGAATGCCCCCCAGGAATGCCCCCGGGAATGCCCACCCCGGGAATGCCCCCTCAGGCATGCCCCCAGGAATGCCCCCCAGGAATGCCCATGAGCAGCCCACACTCCCTCCGTCTGCCGAGGCTGGAACTGGGTGACTAACGGGCGGAGCGGGATCGCACCGAGGATGGTTCTTTGATTCGGCCTCTGCCTCCGGCCGCATGGGCTTCATGAGGGCTGGATCCCTCTCCCAGGGCCTTCACTTCTACTCTTTGTTATATTTTATGTTTAAATACGTTTTATTGATTTCAGAGAGGAAGGGAGGGGGAGGGAGATAGAAACATCAATGAGGAGAGAGAATCACTGATCAGCTGCCTCCTGCACGCCCCACATTGGGGATCCAGCCTGCAACCCGGGCCTGTGACCTGAACGGGATCAAACTGTGACCTCCTGGTTCCCAGGTCGATCCTCAGGCCCTGAGCCTCGCCGGCTGGGGTGGAGCCTTTGCTTTCAAATCAGGGCGGGGAGGGGGTGTGGTCCATCCCAGGCCAGGCAGGGGCTCCCGCGGCGACCGTGTCCTTCAGATCAGAAACGCCGTGTGGCCACGTAACACAGCGCCCTCTCTCCGCAGGGAAAGCTCGGAGTCCCGGGGCTCCCGGGCTACCCCGGACGACAAGGGCCGAAGGTAACGTACGACCGTTCCCTCCCTGCCTCCCCGCCTGGGCATGGGCACCGTTCGCCTGCGTGTCAATGCAGAGTCCCCTGTGGCTGTGTCAGCTCCGCCCTGTGCAGCCTGTGGTGGAGACGTGGCCGCAGGGGACGGAGGTGCTGGGACAGTTAGTGACGTCAGAGGAGGGGACACGCAGCCCGAGATGGGGCACCTCTGTCTTGGGTTCTGCACCCCAGAGCTCAGGGGGAGGCCGGCGGGCTCTGACTCCCCGGGGACCGGGCTCTGACTCCCCGGGGACCGGGCTCTGACGCCCGGGGATCGGCCTCGGACGCCCCGGGGGCCGGGCTCTGACGCCCCGGGGATCGGCCTCAGACGCCCCGGGGGCCGGGCTCTGACGCCCCGGGGATCGGCCTCGGACGCCCCGGGGGCCGGGCTCTGACGCCCCGGGGATCGGCCTCGGACGCCCCGGGGGCCGGGCTCTGACGCCCCGGGGATCAGCCTTGGATGCCCCGGGGATCGGCCTCAGACGCCCTGGGGACCGGGCTCTGACTCCCCGGGGAACGGGCTTGGACGCCCCGGGACCGGAAGGTCATGTGCTCGTACCGGGGGAGACAGACGGGACGCCGCTCCCTCAGGTCAGCCGTGCTCAGCGCGGCTCCTGGCGGCTTTGGAAATCCCTTAAAACGTCCTTTTCTCTGTAACTCTCACCTCTGTCCCCCTGGTTCTCCCTGAGAAGCGCCAGCGCCCGCCCCACAGACGCTTAGCCCAGTAGTCTGCAAACCGTGGCTCGTGAGCCACATGCGGCTCTTTGGCCCCTTGAATGTGGCTCGGCGTTAGAACCACTTCTTCAAAACAGACTCGCCCAGGCCAAAACCGACTTCGGCGCATGGGCCACGACGTTTCCACCGCACTGTATGTGCGCGCCCACACGTGGTATTTTGTGGAAGAGCCACACTCAAGGGGCCAAAGAGCCGCATGTGGCTCGCGAGCCGCGGTTTGCCGACCACTGTCCCAGCCCAAAGGGTAGCGTGCCTCAGGTTTGCCCTGCGATTCTGGCGCCCCAGCCGCTCGGAGTCTCGCTCAGTCCTGCCCACGGGGCGGCGGCCTCGGGGTTTCTTTCTGGTCAAGGAAAACCCACCTCAGTCCTTCATGGACGCTCATGTCCACACTCGGGGTGCAAATGCGCGCCCCCACCCCCACAGGCAGCAGTTCCCCGAGGGGCAGGGGCTTGTTGAGTGTCTGACAGTGGACAGGGAACCGCTGTGGCGTGGCTGCCGATGGTGTAGCGCCCACTGGGTATCGGGTGAGGGGCTCAGGGACACGTTTTCTCTGGGGGAGAGGAGGGGAGGAGTTGGGGGAGCTGGGGTGTGTAGGCCTCGTCCAGGCAGCTGTGGAAGGTCGAGGGCAGGCCTTGGGAGCCGCTGGGCAGTTTGAAAGTCCATGAGCAGAGATGAGATGCAGCCGGGCGCTCCCCCACAGCGGCCCAGCTCCTGCACCCGGTCATCCTTGGGGGCCCCCTGTGTGGGCAGCCACGCTCAGACCATGAGAATGATGGCAGGTGGCACAGGTGGGTAGCCACGCTCAGACCATGAGAATGGTGGCAGGTGGGCACACGGGGAGGGCAGCCACACTCAGACCATGAGAATGGTGGCAGGTGGGCGCACGGGGGTGGGCGACCACGCTCAGACCATGAGAATGGTGGCAGGTGGGCGCACGGGGGTGGGCGACCACGCTCAGACCCGTGGGAAGTACAAGGTCTGGAAATAGGCACAGGCTCAGCTCAGGGATTTAAGGCACTTCGAGAGCAGAGACCTCTGAAGACAGGAAGCACCCCGTGGGCGGGCGAGGCGCCATAGATACAGAGCAGGGGTTCAGGTGCCTGCTGAGTTGAGGTTCTTCTCCGTCCACGTGCACAGCGTGGGGCGCTCCCCTCCGTCCACGTGCACAACGTGGGGCTCTCCCCTCCGTCCATGTGCACAGCGTGGGGCTCTCCCCTCCTCCATCGTGCACACGTGGGGCTCTCCCCTCCGTCCACGTGCACAGCGTGGGGCTCTCCCCTCCGTCCACGTGCACAGCGTGGGGCTCTCCCCTCCGTCCACGTGCACAGCGTGGGGCTCTCCCCTCCGTCCACGTGCACAGCGTGGGGCTCTCCCCTCTGTCCACGTGCACAGCGTGGGGCTCTCGTGCACCGTGGGGTCCACGTGCACAGCGTGGGGCTCTCCACCCTGTCCACGTGCACAGCGTGGGGCTCTCCCCTCTGTCCACGTGCACAGCGTGGGGCTCCCCCCCTCCGTCCACGTGCACGCTCTCCACCCTCTCCACGTGCACAGCGTGGGGCTCTCCCCCACCCTGTGCCACGTGCACAGCGTGTGCACAGCGGGGCTCTCCCCTCTGTCCACGTGCACAGCGTGGGGCTCTCCCCTCCGTCCACGTGCACAGCGTGGGGCTCTGGGGTAACGTAGCTAGATCTAGGGCTCCAGGTGGTGGTGATTTACATTCATTTCGGACTCGGCAGCCGCGCGCCTTATTTAGCGGTGTTCCGGAAGACAGCAGAACGTGACAACAGGTGCGGTGAGCAGCGTCCCAAGTGAGATTCACACGTTGTCACCAGTTAATCTTAGATGTAGGTGTTCCCTTTTCTTCCAAAACACCAGCTCTTTGAAGACATGGCCATGTGAGAGGAGGGTGTGGAGGGAGGGAGGAAGGGAAAACACGGTTAGGACTCAGTTATGGTTTTTAGGTTTGGAGTCTGAGATGCTTAGGAAATGTTCATGAAGTGGATGGCAGGTAGATGGGTGGGTGGGTGGGTAGATGATGAATGGATGATGGATGGATGGATAGATGGTGAATGGATGGATGATGGATGGATGGATGGATGGATGATGGATGGATGGATGGTGGGTGGATGTTGGATGGTAGGTGGGTGGGTGGATGGGTAGTGGATGGTAGATGGTGGGTGAATGGTGGGTGGGTGGATGGGTAGTGGATGGTAGATGGTGGGTGAATGGTGGTTGAGCCGGCGGATGGATGGTAGATGGATGGATGGATGGATGGATGGATGGATGGAGGATGGATGGATGGAGGATGGATGGATGGATGGAGGATGGATGGATGGAGGATGGATGGATGGATGGTAGATGGTGGGTGGATAATGGATGGTAGGTGGGTGGGTAGATGGTGGGTGGATGGGTAATGGGTGGATAGATGGTGGGTGAATGGTAGATGGTGGGTGAATGTTGGTTGGATGGATGGAGGGGTGTGTGGATGGTGGATGGATGGATGGTGGATGATGGATGGTGGGTGGATGATGGATGGTAGGTGGGTGGGTAGTGGGTGGTAGATGGGTGAATGGTGGGTGGGTGGATGGATGGAGGGGTGTGTGTCGGAGGCTGGGACCGGGACAGGCGTCCCGGCGGCTCTCACAGCAGAGTCCGTGCTCTGGCCCAGCCTCAGGCTTCTCCCTCCCTCTCTTTCAGGGCTCCATCGGATTTCCTGGATTTCCGGGCGCCAACGGAGAGAAGGGTGGCCGGGTAAGGACAGTGTGGCCCCGCGGGCGGTGGCTCTGCTGCGCTGAGATCTGGTGGGTTTATTGTTCAGGGCGACTCAGCAGGGGGCCCGGAGCTCCGGCTCCTTCCCGGACGGATGGTCAGAACCGGGAACAAAACTCCGGAGGGGGCCCGGACGTGGTGGAGGGACGGGGCCCGAGTCCGTGACTCCACGTGCCTCGGGGAAGCTGCCTTTACCAGACTTTACGTCGTTGCTTCTGGGAAAAAACCACCACCCCCCCGCCCCCCAGCGCCTCTGCTTCCTGAGGTTTAGGAAACACGAAACCCCACGTGAGCCGCAGTCCCTGAGGAGAGACGGGGCGCCGGGGCGCGGGGCTGATGTGTGAACTGCGAGGGGCCGGCCTGAAGCCTGTTTGATGGAATGGCTCACGCCCTCCCTGTGGCGGAACGTGGTGTGGGAAGGGCTGGCTGTCTCCTCTTGTGCAGTAACGAGTGCCCCCCTGGAGGGAGGCGCGGAGGGAGGGGGAGGGGAGGGGGGCAGCTGCTTGGAGGAGAGAAACCGGTACCAGCTGAGCATCCCTCCGACCTCAGCACGCCTCTGCCTCGTGCGGGAGGGAGCGCAGCCCCGGCTGAACCTCCCTGCGAGTCTCCAGTTAAAACCAAGAGAAGGGGCCGGCGTGGCTCCGTGGCTGCGCATCAACCTAGGAACCAGGAGGTCAGGGTTCGATTCCGGTCAGGGTTCGATTGAGGTCAGGGTTCGAGTCCCGTCGGGGCACAGGCCCCGGGTGCAGCTCGATCCCCAGTGGGGGGCGTGCAGGAGGCAGCCGATCCATGGTTCTCTCTCCTCATGGATGTTCTTCTCCCTCTCCCTCTCCCTTCCTCTCGGAAATCAATAAAAATGTATTTAAGGAAACAAAGACGAGGCCCCTGATAGGAGAGGCTGCCGCCCAGGCAGTGATGGCCACGGACTGAGCCCCCCTTTTATTCCAGGGCACCCCTGGGAAGCCAGGACCACGGGGGCAGCGAGGCCCGACGGTAACCGCCCCCCTTTGGGTCGAGGGAACGCCTGGGCCGGGGGGGGGGGGGGGGAGGCGGGCTTGGGCCGGGGTTGAGCTGACCTTTCTCCTCTCCCCTCTGCAGGGTCCACGGGGCGAGAGGGGCCCGCGGGGCATCACCGGGAAGCCGGGCCCCAAGGTATGTCCCAGCTCCTGCGGGGCCGCCCTACCCCCACCCCAGGGGCGCTGGGGGGCCTCGGGGCCCTTTGCATGCGAAACGCGACCAAGAAGGACGTTTCGGGGGGGCATTTAGGAAGGAGCTGGTCCCCCCAGAGCCTTTGGACAAGTTGGGTCAGATTGAATCGCAGGCTGTGGCCGGGCCGGGGGGCGGGGTGGCCAGTGTTGGGGCCCCCGCTGGAGGCCACGCCCCCTTCCGCCAGGAGGCCTGGCCTCCTGTGAAGGGGTGGGAGCTGCGGAGAGGTCTTTGCTGCGAGTCTAGAGGGAGTTCTTGCTGCCCGGGGAGAGCATGACCCCCCAGAGGAGCGAGGGGCGTGGACAGAGCTCCTAGGGGGCGTATGGAGTGACCTCAGCCGCGTGGCCCTCGGTCCCGTCCTGGACGTGGCCCCAAAGCGCATTCCCGCCGAGGACTGGGCCCCTGCTCTGCGCCGACGCACGGCCCTCGGAGGCTGCGGGGCGACCCTGCGGGCTGAGCTCTGGGTGCCTTGCGGGTCCCCGTGCCCCCCTGGGAGAGCTGCTGCCGCCAGGGCCCTGCACGGGGTGAGGGTGAGGGTGGCCCTGTCTCCTTGGTTGGGCTCAGCCTCTGTCCCACAGCGGGAGGCTGTCCCCCGGAGCGTCACAGCCTGTGACAGCAGCTCATTGCCAGCTGTGTAGAGGACTGGTGGCCTGTGGGGGCGTGGACCAGGGCCCAGCGCTCTGCTCTGTACTGAGAGGGGGCCGGCAGCAGGCATCGGGGGGCGGGTGACAGGGCACAGGGGCAGTGACCTGGCCGTGGCAGAGGCTCCGATTAGACAGTTATAACATCCATGCTTTCCTTGCTCCCTCCAGGGCAACTCTGGAGGCGATGGCCCGGCCGGCCCGCCGGGTGAACGGGTGAGCACCCACCTTCCCTGCGGACCTCGGGTGGCCGAGGAGAGGGGCCGCTGAGGTCCAGGCGGGGGGAGGGACCGCCAGGGGAGGGGCAGCCGGGCCCGGAGCCCGGTCCTCTCTGAGGGCGGCCCCCGGTCCTCTCTGAGGGCGGCCCCCGTCCACGTGGCCTGGTCTGGGGGGTGGGTGGTGGCTGGGCCACTGGGAGCCGAGCTGCCCGAGGGGCCTTGCCCTGTGACCGGCCTCCTGGGCCCCCGACTGGACCTCCGTTGGGCCCTGGTGGGCGGTGGGGGGGCTAGAGTTGATGGAGCTGAGGTCGGGGGATTGCAGGAACTGGGCCTGTGCGTAGAGCGAACCCCGAGGCCTCGGGGGGCCCCCACTTGCTGGCGAGGGGCTGCCTGACCTCACACTGGCCCTTCTCTGTCCCCAGGGACCAAACGGGCCTCAAGGACCCACGGGCTTTCCTGGACCCAAGGGCCCCCCTGTAAGTAACACGGGGTGTTCTGGGGCCCACACGGCCTCCACATGGGCCGTGGGTCAGCGGGCGGGAGCCCCGGGCGGGCTGCAGGCGGAGCGTCTGCGGCTGCATCCACCTGCTCCTCCTGCGGGCGCGGGGGGAGCCGCCTTGGGAGGCGTGGACCCCTTTCTCCTCTGGGCTGTGGACCTTCCTGGCCGGGTCCGGCGTCAGGTCCGGGGGCCACATCACCAAGTACCACAGCCCCGGTTGCTTACACAGCCAGGAGCTCCCCACCCTCCGGCGGCCAAAGTGCCATCCCAGTCGGTGCACAGGGCTCGCTCCTGGGGGGCTCCGGGGGCTCCCCCTCACCCCGCCCTGGCCCCTGGTGCTGCTGGCAGCTGGGCTCATAGGCCGCCCCTCCGTCTCGCCCTCATCCCCACGGGCCTCTCCTGTGGCCTCTCACGGGCCTCTCCTGTGGCCTCCCACGGGCCTCTCCTGTCGCCGTGTCGTCCGAGCTCTGTTTTCACCAGGACACCGGTCATCGGCCAGGCCCGCCCCCGCCCAGGCTGCCCTCGCCCTGACTCGAGGACATGAGCAACGCCCCTACCTCCAGCCGAGGCCCCTTCCCGGTCCCCGTGGCTAGGACTGTGGGACACTGTGGGGGGGGGGCCCAGGTCCACGCGGGAAGAGAGACCTGTCTAGTGGGGGGATTTTTGCCTAATGGCCCCGTGGGGCTGTGGTTAGGAAGGAGCTGACCTCTGACCCTGACAGGCCTGGGGCCTCGTGCACCCGCGCCTCCCATGGGCTGGACCTCAGGGAGCTGCTGACCGCTCCCTGCCTAGTTCTTTGTCCCACCTCCCGGGAGTGGGGGTGGCAGCAGTGTGACCTCGGGTTCGAGGGGACGATGCCGGTGCCAGGCTCCTGCGCGGCACCCAGTCACCCTGACTGGCGGTGACCTCCTCGGAAAGGAAGCGGCGGCTCGCTGCGGCTCCTCAGAGCTGAGTGCCGTCCCCTCTGCTTCTCCCCAGGGCCCCCCCGGCAAGGACGGGCTCCCGGGACACCCTGGCCAGAGAGGCGAGACCGTGAGTATCGCTGCGGGGGCACGGGCAGGCCGGGCCTCTCCCCACGCCCGCACATGGGCACGCCTCGCCGCCTGCCCGCTTGGGGGAGGGTGTCAGCCTGGGAAGGCCCCGAGGTCCGCCCTCCGACCTGGGGTGAGGCCTGTCTGGGGAGAGCCCACGCAGGCCAGCCACGCGTGACATCTCTGTGCTGAAGGCGGGCGCGTGCCAGGTCAAAGGTCACACATAAAGGCCATGGGCACACTGAGCCTGTGCGGCCGCCTCCCTTCCCCCGAAGAACTCGGTGCAGCGGCTTGAGCTGCTGCTCTCTCGCTGGACACAGTGGGCTGCCCAGGGCCGCTGCTGCTCGGCTATTTCTCGCTGTAAAACCCAGAGAAGGCCCTGGTCGGTGTGCTCAGTGGTTAGAGCATCGGCCCGTGCACTGTAGGGTTGAGGGTTCGATTCCCAGTCAAGGGCACGCACCTGGGCTGCAGGTTCCATCCCCCTGCAGGAGGCAACTAATCAATGTGTCTCTCACATCGATGTTTCTCTCTCTCTCCCTCTCCCTCTCCCCCTTCCTGCCTCCCTCCCACTCTCTCTAACAATCAATGGGAAGAATATCCTCAGGTGAGGATTACCAAAACCTAAACAAACCAACAAGAAACCCAGGAGAAGGGCGTGGGCCTGGCACCAACGCTGGCTGTCCAGCCAGGTCCTTCCGGCCGCGGGGCTGACCACGGGGGCCTGGAGGGCCCTTCACCCACGTGCTGCTGACCTGCGGCTGGGCCATCAAGGCTGACCTCTGACCTTGCCTGCCTTTAGTGATGCCCATTGCGGGCTGGGCCATCAAGGCTGACCTCTGACCTTGCCTGCCTTTAGTGATGCCCATTGCGGGCTGGGCCATCAAGGCTGACCTCTGACCTTGCCTGCCTTTAGTGATGCCCATTGCGGGCTTGGCATCTGGAGGGCGAAGGGCCCTGCCATTCCAGTTGTAAGAGAAGCAGGGAATGTCCTGCCCGTGAGCTATTTGGGATTCGGTCCAGCTTCACGCTGTGTCCACGGTAGACGTGTCCCAGCAGTGGGTGTGGGAACACTGTGACCTTGAGCTCGCCAGTGACCTCGAGGCTCCGGGCTCAGCCGGTTCAGGACTCGCAGTGCCGGCGAGCTCCGTGTGGCCGCCCTGGGGGGGCTGGCGGGGCGGTGCTCTCGTCTCTCTCCGCAGCCCCTCCCGCGGGTCCGTTCTCTGCAGGCCCAGCACATGCGGGCGGCCTCCGAGGAGGGCGGCTTTGATGCGTGTTTAATCTATTCCTTGGTGCCGGCTTTAAAAAAATCCCTCTGTCTCTCTGGCGCGTTGTGATGGAACCTTATTTAATCGTACCTTCCCCTGCGCTCCGCGGCGTGGTGGCTGATAAATGGAAATTGCTTTGCTCTTTGGTTTATGAGAAAAATGAAAACACTGTGTCTGAGCTGTGCGTTTTCCTCTGATGCCGCGCTGAGGAGCGGGGTTCGCAGAGCGGGAGCTCCCTCCCACGGGCTGTTCTGGAGAGAGGCTGGCAGAGGGGCCGCTGCTCGTCTGTGCCGGGCGGGTTCCCAGGCGCTCCCTGCTGCCTCTGCCACGCGGCCGCCCGTAGGCGCAGGGCACCCGCTCCAGACCCCCCCACGGGGCCGCCTCCACGGGGAGCCCAGAGGCCTCCTGGGCGCGGCTTTGTTCTTCCTTTAAAAACAGAAGCAGCCCTGGCCGGTGTGGCTCAGTGGCTAGAGCTTCGGCCTGCAGACCGAAGGGTCCCGGGTTCGATCCCAGTCAAGGGCACCTACCTTGGTGGCAGACTCCTCCCCGGCCCGGGCCCTGGTCAGGGTGCGTGCAGGAGGCAACCATTCGATGTGTGTCCCTCACATCGATGTTTCTCTCTGTCTCTCCCTCTCCCTCCCACTCTCTCTAAAAATCAATGGAAATACGCCCTCGGGGGAGGATCAACAAAGTAAAAACAAAAACAGCAGCAGACACGGTCACTTCTCCTCCCGAATGTGAGCCCAGCCCCCTTCTCCGTGAGGGACCGATTCCCTCCTCTGCAGCACGGGGGTCCCCGACCCAGGACCAAGCCGGGCCTTTCTTGCTTCCCCACCCCCCCGGGGCCCTGCCCTCCTGGCCCGCTGAGCAGGGTGCCCTGGAGCCGTCAGCTCCCGTTTCTGACCCTGTAAGCGCCGCCTGCGGAGGAAACCGCTCTAGAAACGGCCGTGGCCGCCTCGCCTGCAGCCAGGGGGCCACAGCAGGGAACCCGCAGAAATGCGGAGGCCTAGCCGGCATGGCTGAGCGTGGCGTTGCCGGGGCCTGCCCGCCGCCTCCGCACAGGGAGCCCGCGACGTTAAGGCGGGTGGTTGCATCCGTGCCCGTGTGCAGAGCAGACACGGGAGGTCCCGGGGACGCGAGCTGCCGGCACACGCAGACGCTGCGCCAGGGAATACCGCGCTCCTGGTTAAGGGTGCGAAGGGCCAGCTCGAACCCCGCCCCGCACGAGAGGCGCTCGCGGCGTGAGCAGGACGGTCTCTGTGGGGTCGGTAAGGAGGCACAGCCCAGCGGTCGCGCCCTGTCCAGCTCTGGACGTTGGAAACGGCATAAAATCTGCCCAGAAAATGACACGTTTAGTGACGTTATAACGATGAGCAGTTTTTAAACATATCTTTTTATTGATCCAGAGAGGAAGGGAGAGGGAGAGAGAGAGACATCCATGATGCGAGAGAATCAGGGATCGGCTGCCTCCTGCACGCCCCCCACTGGGATCAAGCCTGCAACCCGGGCCTGTGCCCTTGGCTGGAATTGAACCACAGCTCCTGGTGCCTGGGTCCACGCTCAGCCACGGCCGCGCCGGGCGGGCAGATGAATGGTTTTAAAATACTCCCCTCCGCACAGGCATAGGAGGGAGCAGCGTGAACCTGCCGAGTCGGCTTCATGGCCTTCGTGAGCCCACGGAGAGGCGGAACGAGAGGAACGGGTCCTCTCGAACGAAGGGGGACACGTGGGGATGGGACCGGGTGGGGGACAAGCCCCCGTGGGAACCGCACAGGCAGTGGGGGGGTGGGGGGTAGGAGGGAGGGGTATGGGCCACTGCGGCCGTCTCAGCATGCGACTCTCTTCACAGGGTTTCCAAGGCAAGACCGGCCCCCCAGGACCCCCGGGCGTGGTCGGCCCTCAGGTGAGACACAGCGTCGTCCCCGTGTCACCTGCGCACGTGCGTGCAGACACACACGCACACACACACATACACATGCACACACACACACGCACATGAGAGGGCCACCCACGGCTTAGGGGCCAGCTCCCCAGGATGCTGAAGGGGTGGGTCCTGCTGTTAGACACGCTAAAGTCTGGCGATGCTGGTGAGCACCGGACACGTGCTCCGTGCAGGCAGCCGATGGCGGGACAGAGGGGCGGGTCTGGGGACTCACCGTGAGCCAGGCGGGCAGAACGGAGGCCCTGCCCGAGGCCCACAGGCAACGGGGGCCAGACCGGGCGGGACCCGTGTGCCCGCGGCCTCGCTGTGGCGCCCACGGCTGCCTGTTCCTGGCCCTGGGCCTGCGGTTCTGATGCTTCCCGCTCTGAGTGGGGGGCGGGCGGCAGGACCAGCGCCCTGAGCGAGAGGCAGGGCCGGCACCCTGTGCCCTGGGACCTTCACACCTAATCGGCAGGAAGTGAGACACTGACCCGCCACAGCCACGGGCTGCGGGACATGTGGCCGAGCCTCTCCCGTGGCGGACGTGGCCGCCCTCACTGCTCTCGTTCCCCTACGACTCCCAGGAAGCAGCACCAGGGTGTGGCGCTGGGCCGGGCCCCGAACACACCCTCCCAGTTCGCTTTGGGCTCCTCCTTCCTGGGTTGTGACCGGAGGGGAGACTTGCAAAGCCACGTGTGGGCAAGGGTGTGGGCGCGCCGTGGGCCCGGCTCCGCAGCCTGGGCCGTCCTTAGACGGAGGAGCAGGAGGGGGCTCCCCTGGGCGTCCCTTGACATGTGTGGCTGATGCTGATCTTCCCACAGGGTCCCACAGGAGAGACGGGCCCGATGGGCGAGCGTGGCCACCCTGGGCCCCCGGGCCCCCCGGGTGAGCAGGGCCTCCCGGGCCTCGCTGGGAAAGAAGGGACGAAGGTGAGTCGCTCAGACCGACCACGCCAGCCCGGCTTTCCCACGGGATCATTGCCGTAGTGGTCTGTTCTCTCTGCTCTTCGCTGATGGAGGCGCCATTTCTCAGACAGGCCCCCCCCCCCCCCGTGCCAGCCCCCTGCCCTGACCCTGAGCCCAGCCCACTGCCCTGACCCTGACCTCAGCCCACTGCCTTGACCCTGACCTCAGCCCACTGCCCTGACCCTGACCTCAGCCCACTGCCCTGACCCTGACCTCAGCCCACTGTCCTGACCCTGAGCCCAGCCCACTGCCCTGACCCTGACCTCAGCCCACTGCCCTGACCCTGACCTCAGCCCACTGCCCTGACCCTGAGCCCAGCCCACTGCCCTGACCCTGACCTCAGCCCACTGCCCTGACCCTGACCTCAGCCCACTGCCCTGACCCTGAGCCCAGCCCACTGCCCTGACCCTGACCTCAGCCCACTGCCCTGACCCTGAGCCCAGCCCACTGCCCTGACCCTGACCTCAGCCCACTGCCCTGACCCTGACCTCAGCCCACTGCTGCTTGGTTAGAAAGCGGATAGGCTGACCCGCCGCAGCACTGGGCCTGAAGGGTCTGGGGATCCAACCGTCCTTGCCCTTCTGCCTGGGGCAGGGTTCTGTCCCCAGCTCCTCCCCGCTGTCACAGCTGCTCCAGCAACACACGGAATGCCCTGACCCTGCGTTGCCTGCGTTTTCTGGAAAGCGACCCTTTAAACAATCCCCCACGTGAGGGACAAAAGAATAAACACTGACGACAGAGGAGGGCGCCTTTCTGTCTTCCCTCCCGGATCGGCTCTGCGTCCCTCTGTTCCCGGGAGGCCCCGCCAGCCCGGGCGCCTGGGGGGCGGTCGGAATGCCTGTGGATTCGCATAAACATGAAATGCCCTTTTCCGCTTTCCTGTGAGTGACACAGGGAATGTAAGCTCTCCAGCCTTGTATACGGCCACACGCAAGGGCGCCAACTTAATGATAAAGTCAAGTACTGCCAGGGAAGAAACACTGAAAACATTACATGCACGTGTGTGTGTGTGCGTGTACATATGTGTACTTGAATACACACATACTTGGAAAGTGGATGTGTGTGCGCGTGGCCTATACATAGATGCTGTCTGCGTGGGGAGCAGCAGGTACAGGTGCAGGCCCTGTCACGAGGAGGCCTCTCTGAGCTTGGAAAGGAGGGGAAGGGCATGCTGGTTTGGAGACCCCCACGCTCCATGTTGGGCCCCAGAGAAAGTTCCGGAAGAGCTCGCAGCTTTAATGTGCCTGCAGGAAGGCTCAGGCTCGGGGTGCCTCTGCAGAGTGTGGTTTGGGGCCTGAAACCAGAGGCTTCGGTGCGGCCTGCCTGTGGGCGGTGCTCCCAGCCCTTTGGCTGTGGGTGCCTCTCTGAGGACCCCAATCCGCAGGAAGGCTGACCCGGAAGCTCAGCTCCGTCCGGCCCACATCCCCAGAACCACACCCAGCGGCCCGGCCACGGGCCCCCGGCGCCAGCGTGGGCCACGCTCCAGGGCGCGGAGCTGCCACCCAGCGATCCAGCCAGGGCTCCGGTTCCTTTAAAGCCACGTGCCTGGAAGTCCACCTCCCGCAGCCCCCATGGCCCCAGCCCCGGCCCCGGCCCTGCTCACCCACCTGTGGCTCTGATTTCAGGGGGACCCAGGCCCCGCTGGCCTCCCCGGGAAGGACGGCCCCCCAGGACTGCGCGGCTTCCCCGGGGACCGAGGGCTCCCGGGTCCAGTGGTGAGTACGGGGCCAGGCGGGGGACGGAGCGGACACTGCCCAGCCCGGGGCGCCCTCCCCGCCGTGCCCTTGACCCCGATCTCAATGCTTTGCAGGGAGCACTTGGACTGAAAGGCAGCGAGGGCCCCCCAGGCCCGCCGGGCCCCGCGGTGAGTGTGTTGGCCCCCCAAAGCCTTCCCTGTCCTCTTGCTCAGAACCCGCCCTGCAGGGAAGTCGGGGTCCCGCTGTGCGTCCTCGGAAGGCCGTGGCGGAGGAGAGGACGGGGTCGGGGGGTGGACAGGATCTTGTCCTGAGTGGCAGCGGTGACGGAGGACCAATGGGGACCGGGCAGTTGAGAGGGAGGCTGAGTGGCTTCCTGGCACCTGGGCAGCTGGGAGCAGCCGGGAGGGAGCCCCGTGGCCTCTAAGCATGGGCTCCGGGGTGGGCTGTCCGCACACCCAGGGCCGCCGAGGCGGGGGGAGCCCGCACGGGGGGGGGGGGGCAATCGCAGAGCCGGGGGCCAAGGTACGCTCACCTGCTGCCTGTTAAACCAATGGTCATTCCAGGAGGCTCTTAAAGGGGACGTTCCCAGTCACTGGGGTGCGGGGAGCAGGCATGTGCTTGGAATTGTGGGAGAGAGGCCGTTACCGGGTCGCGGGGCAGAAACGCAGAGCCGCGAACACGGGACCAGAGAGTGTGCAGAGGCACCAGGGAGCCCTGTGGGCTCGGAGCGAAGGGGGGGGCCCGGTGCTTGAGGGAGTCTGTGCCGTGGGGAGCCTGGAGATGGACCCCTTTCTTGCCCGCCCCAGGGATCCCCGGGGGAGAGAGGTCCAGCTGGAGCTGCCGGGCCCATCGGAATTCCAGGGAGACCCGGGCCCCAGGGACCCCCAGGGCCAGCCGGGGAGAAAGGAGCGCCTGTAAGTACCATTCGGAGGCCCCGGGGACCCCCCCACCCCCTCACCTGGGGGTTCCCACTCACCTGGGGGTTCCCCCTCACCTGGGGGTTTGCAGGACGGGGGCGGTTTGGGGTGGTCCTCCAGGTGAGTGAGTGTGCGGGTAAGTGTGTACTACCAGGTGTGTCCTGACTGGGGTCCGGGGGCGGGTCCCTAAGTTGGCCAGGTTCTCTCATGGAGTCTCCTGAGCGGGAGGGTGCTGGGCAGCTCCCGGCAAGATCATCCTGTCACGCCTGCGTGTCTGTGCCCGACACGTGCCGGCACAGGGGGGCCGGGACAGTGTGTCCAGAGTGGGCCGCCCAGGCTCTGGGGCCCCATGGGGGCGCCGCCCGCTGTGTGCACGCCCGCCCCCGCCTGAGGAGGAAGGTGGGCGTTTGGGACGGGCGCTTCCTTGGTTGGTCAGGGGCAGGTGTGGAGGGAAGAGGGGGAGACGTGTGATGGGAAGATAAGAAGCCTCTTCTGGGCCCCGATCACCCCCGTCCCAGTGACCCCACGGAGACCCCGGCAGGGCCTGGCATGGGGCTCGGTGAGGTGGAGACACTCAGTGGGAGCTGGGGGTGGGGGGCGCAGGCAGGAAAGGCTCATGCGGGGAGTGCCCTGTCGCAGGCCGGCGGCATTTAGACCCGACACTGAGCGTGCCCACCGGTGTGCACACCAACGTGCTGTGCATCGTGGGAGGACAGGGGTGCCTGGCTCAGGAGGGAGTGTTCCCACCGCTCAGCGTGACGTGGGCACTGGTGCGAGTGAGTGACCAGCGTTACCGAGTGCAGTTGCCAGGAGGAGGTGTCAAGGTTATGGGGAAAGGAAGACTGTGTGTGTGTGTGTGTGTGTGTGTGTGTGTGTGTGTGTGTGTGTGTGATGTGAGTGGATGGGTGTGCACGTGTGCGTAATGTGTGTGTGAGTGTGTGCATGTGTGTTTGGCAGGGAGTGGGCAGAGAACTGAGGCTAATGAAGTTGCTGAGGCTGGAACTCGGCCCTCCTGGTCTCCAGGCTTAGGGGTCCCACACGGCAGTCTGCTGGGCCGGGTCCGGATCCAGGCTCTGCTGCTCACCACCGGTGCCTCAGTTTCCGCGCTGTGCAAGCAGCCCTCCCAGGACGGTGCGGATGCTGCTGGGGAGCAGGTGGTGAGGGCGGCCTCAGCGAATCTGGCTGACATCCATAGGACAGGCCCCGTCACTGCCCCGCGTCCTGCCTGGGCCTCTGGGGGCTGAGCTGACGCGCGTGTGACAGTGGGTCTTCTCTCCTCCAGGGCGAGAAAGGCCCACAAGGCCCCGCTGGTCGCGATGGTCTCCAGGGTCCGGTGGGGCTCCCCGGCCCGGCCGGCCCTGTGGGCCCCCCCGGAGAAGACGGAGATAAGGTAAGGAGAGCCGAGGCCCCTCCTGCCCGAGACGTCCTCATAAACATTATAATTTATCCAGGAGCTCGCGGGAGCTTAGAGCCCGCTTCCCTCTCGGGCCGTGTCCATGTCGCTGGCCGGGAGCGAGCGGGGAGTTCATGCCCCGAACCGAATCCTCTGATCCCACCCGGTTCCCTGAGCGGCTGGTCACGTCCCCCGGGAGGATTAGCCGCCCACTCAGCAGGGCCGCGGCCTCTGATCGATGCTGTGAGCGAGGCCGGCGCTGAGAGTTGATACATCGATGCTGTGACTGTGGCGCTGGCGGCTGATACGTTGTTTAATGGACACTGGGTTCAGCGTCCGAGGTGGAGCCAGCCGCCCACAGGGACCCGGGGAGACGGGGTGTCTCTTTGCGGGCGTGGAATCGAGGTGCCCGCTGTGGTCAGACAACCTGACAGGCGGAGTAAATGTTTTCGTTGGGATTTGACCACCGTTTCCCGTCGGCTCAGCGTCCGTATGGCGTCGGATGGGGCCTCGTCCCCTTTTGCTCTCACATTAAAAAGGAAACCTGATGAACACACAGAAGCCGCTCCTCCCAGGAACCTGTAGAGAGGCCGTTACTCTTAGTCGCCGAGATACTTGAATCACGGGGAGCAGATAAGACCCGAATGGTTCAGGGCTGACGGATCCCCCACTTCTTCCCACAGGGAGAGATCGGGGAGCCGGGGCAGAAGGGCAGCAAGGGGGACAAAGGAGAGCAGGTAAGGATCCCGCGGGCGGCCACGGGCGGGGCCGGAGCTGAACCCGGACGCCCCCGCCTGCTCTGCCGGCCTCTCCCTGGGCCGCAGCTGTGGCTCTGGAAGCAGCCGTGTCCGTCTGTTCCCACAGGGTCCGCCCGGGCCTACGGGTCCTCAGGGCCCCATCGGACAGCCGGGCCCCTCGGTGAGTGTCTGCGGTCCAGGCCGCTCAGGCCCCTGGCCCCCAGCGGTGGGCAGCAGGACGCAGGCCTCACCCCCCCCATCGTGTCCCCACAGGGAGCGGACGGAGAGCCGGGGCCCCGGGGCCAGCAGGGCCTTTTCGGGCAGAAAGGGGACGAAGGCCCAAGAGGGTTCCCCGGGCCCCCTGGACCCGTGGGGCTGCAGGTAACTGGGGAGTGTGGACAGCGGGGTCCACTTCAGCAGTGCCCGCGCTCTGCCCTGTCTCCCCGCCCTCCTCTCCCCTCCCTGGCACGCCCTCCCCTCCCCTCTGTCTTTGTGAGAATGGGGAAACCAAGGCTGGGCTGCAGGGCCTCCCGGGCTCCCCACACATCGGAATGGCTGCACCCTCCCACAATCCCAGGTGCGCCTGCATTGACGTTAACCCGTGACGTCTACTTCCGTGGCCATAGTAGACACATGGGAAGTGCCGGTAAATTGTGAGGAAATGCACACACCTGGGGACGCCAGCTGCACACACGGGGCACATGTCATGGCCACGCCTTCCACGTGTGCGTGTCACACACACAGATGCACACGGGTGACTTTACTTGGTTTCTGCAAAGTGGAGTCCCGTCGTGTGTGGGGGGCTCGGACCCAGCTCCCCCTTCCTTGCCCGTCACGTGTCATGCTGATGCCATTAAATGTCCTCCGATCACGGCGGGGTGCGTTTGCCTCTGAGACCGTGGGGTTTGGGGGCTGCGCCGTGTTCCGGTGCGTGGCGGTGGCACGATTAGCCCACACACTCGCTGCCGTCGGCTCGCGGGCCTCCTGTTTGGGGGATCGCAATGAGCCCCTGTCCATCCTCCTTCGGGTATTTCTCTCCTTCTTCCCTGGGCCGCTCGGAAGCCGAGTCACGGGGTTCCCCGTATTAGTGATGGGCTTAGACGCAGGTCCCGAGGCCCCGCCCTGGCCGAGCGGTGCCGGGAGCCAGCAGCCGTGGGTGCGGGCCGGGCCGCGCCGCCCTGCTCACCCCCCCTGTCCGCAGGGTCTGCCGGGGCCGCCGGGAGAGAAGGGCGAGACGGGCGACGTGGGCCAGATGGTAAGTGTGCCGGGGCCTGGCCGTGGCGGCGGCTTCCCTTTCGGCCAAGTCGGCGTTTCTCCGTGTCCAACGCTCTCCTCTCCTAGGGCCCCCCCGGCCCCCCTGGCCCCCGAGGACCCTCCGGAGCGCCAGGTGCTGACGGGCCGCAAGGTCCCCCCGGAGGAATAGGCAACCCTGGAGCGGTGGGAGAGAAGGTGACTCCCGCCCCTGACGTCACCGTGTCCCATGAGCGTGTGCATGTGTGTGCGTGTGTGTGTGTGTGTGTGTGTGTGTGTGTGTGTGTGTGTGTGTGTGAAGCCCGGGTGTTGGAGCCACAGCTCTCGGCCCCACGTGACCGCGTTTCCTCCTCAGGGCGAGCCTGGAGAAGCTGGCGAGCCTGGCCTTCCCGGAGAAGGGGGCCCCCCGGTGAGTGGTGGGCTGGGGGGGCACGGTGCATGGGCGGGGGGGGCTCCCGCTCTGCCTCGGTGTGCCCATCCAGGAATCAGAGCCACAGGTCCTCTTGGGCCTCCCTCACGGGGTGCTGCAAAAAAGGGCGCACGTGTGTGCGTGTGTAGATGTTTGTGTGCATGTGTGCACACATGTACATGTGCATGTGTGGGGGTGCAGACAGATGTCAGCACATATGACTGGCGGCTGCCAGTGGCAGGGTGGTCGTGGCGTTCCGGGCCCTTCCACAGGCTGCGGCCACTGCGGGCCGTGTCCCCTCCTCAGCCCCGAGAGGACGCCAGACCCTGCGGTCAGATGTGAACTCCCTCAGGCTGCTGGGGGGTCTTTGGGGCCCAGGAGGCGGCTGGTGGGCAGAGGTCTCCTTGGCATCCAGCTGCGCCCCCCCACCCCCGCGTGCCCCAGGGAAGGGGCCCTTCAGGGTTCGTGCTGACCACCGTCTAGTCCAGGGCCGGTCCCGCCCCTAAAGGCAGTCGCAGCCTCAGTGGCCCCAGAAAGCCAGTGGCTCCTCGGGGAGCTGCCCAGCCCCCAACCCCCACCGGGCCCCGTGGGCCAGCGCCTCGCCCTGGGCTCATGGCACCCTTTCCCGCAGGGACCCAAAGGCGAGAGGGGGGAGAAGGGCGAGGCGGGCCCGTCTGGTGCTGCTGGACCCCCTGGACCCAAAGGCCCGCCCGGCGACGACGGTCCCAAAGGCAGCCCCGTGAGTAGCTGAGACGCGGCGGCGCCCGTGCCCGAGGCTGGGCCGGGGCTCTGGTCCCTGTTCCTCCCGCATCGTGGGTCCCGGGGAGCCTCTAAGTAGAGGTTCTCACCCCGACCCCGAGCCCAGGCAGGGAGCTGAGCGGGCAGGGAGCGTGCTGGGATGGCGCCGTGCCCCCGTGCCCACGCTCCCTCCTGCTGCCCACCCTGGCTCAGCTCAGGGAGGCTCCTGAGCTGCATGTTCTAGAAGCCAGGTCCCAGCCGGGAGCTCAGACGGAAGGGATGGCCTCCGGGGAGCCGCCCGCCCCCGGCTCGTGTGGGGCTCGGATGATGCCCAGGAAGGGCTCCCGGGGGCGAAGGGTGCGGCCCTCAGAGGCCAGGCCGTTCCAGGGGAGGCGGCGGGGCAGCCTCACGCAGCGCTGGCCGGGCAGGTGCGCTGGGCCGGGGCTGAGGGCCTGCCTCTCTCTCCGTTCCAGGGCCCCGTCGGTTTCCCCGGAGATCCCGGTCCCCCCGGAGAGCCCGGCCCCGCGGTAGGTGTTGGGGCCCTGAGCCGTCCATCCCCCACGATACTGACCTGCCTCTGCAGCCCGTGCTTTCTTTCCGGGGGGTTTACTCGTGAGCTCCCTCTGGGGCACGGCGCCCTCCCAAGGGGCATCCATCGGGGGGTCAGGCAGACGCGGTCCCCAGTTTTGAATGCGCTGTGTCCCGCCCCACTCGATGGGCTTGGATTTGGGGGGCGGGACTCAGGTGCCGTCTGGAGACTGAAGGAACTTGCTCTCGTCCCCACAGGGTCAGGATGGTCCCCCTGGTGACAAAGGGGACGACGGCGAGGCGGGGCAGACGGTGAGTGCGCCGTGACCTTTGGGGTCCAGGTGGGGGGCGTCTGTGGGTTCTTGGGATTTGCAACTTGCTTTTTTTTAAAAAAAGCTTTTATTGATTTTAGAAAGACAAGAGGGAGAGAGAGGAAAAAAAACACATTGATGTGAGGGAGAAACACCCATCAGCTGCCTCCTGCACGCCCCACACTGGGGATCCAGCCCGCAACCCCGGGCATGTGCCCTGACGGGGAATCGAACCGTGACCTCCTGGCTCACAGGTCGACCAATGCTCAACCCCTGAGCCAGGCCAGCCAGACGCTTTGTTCATTTCTGACCAAAACCCTAACCCAGTTGGTTTGTGCCGTTGATCCTGACTGTGATGGGGTGCGGCTCCCTCGTGGGGTCTAGAGAGCATGGACCCCTTCCCAGGAGGAACATGCTCTCCATCTTGCCACTGGTTTGCCCACAGGGAGCCCGTGACCTGCCCAGAGCCGCCCAGGAGCCTCAGGGGAAGCTTATTTTACTTTTTAATTTATTGATTTCAGAGAAGGGAGGGAGAGGAAGAGAGAGATACAAACATCAGTGATGAGAGGGAATCATGGATCAGCTGCCTCCTGCACGCCCCACACTGGGGATCGAGCCCACGACCTGGGCATGTGCCCTGACTGGGAATCGAACCCAGGACCCTTCAGTCCGCAGGGCGATGTGCTATCCACTGAGCAACCTGGCCAGGGCAGAGGCGGCTTATTCCTGCTTGGCCGGTCCTGTCCGTCCTGAAAGGGGCTCTTCCCGTCGGCCCCCGGGCGGAGGGCACACTGCGGCCCCTCTTACCCTGAGAGGGTTTGGAACGTGGTTTCCAGCCGAGTCTCTGAGGGCGCTCAGGGCCCGAGTCCTCCAGCTCCCCATCCCCCGCCTGCGCCCTCGGGGCGTCACTGTCCCCCCTGTGCCATCACGTCCACTTCCAGCAGGCGACGCTCACAGGCGGCTAGCCCGTCACGGGGGTCCAGGGAGCGGGGGGCGGGGGCAGCGGGCGGGTACATCAGCCCCCCCGAGAGGGGGGTCAGGGTCGGGCTGCCAGGACACGGGCTCAGCGTGTTCTTCCGGCCTGAGCCCCGCCCAGCCCCCGCGCCTCCTGCAGCCGACCAACCCCATCCTCTTTTCTCTCTGACTCCAGGGATCCCCGGGCCCCACTGGCGAGCCGGGCCCATCCGGGCCTCCGGGAAAACGGGTAACGATTCTTCCTGCACGTCCTCCCCGCCCGCATTCCACAGCAGCTCCCCTCCCTCGGGGGGGCACCCGGGCGCTGGCGGGAAAGTGCTTCTGCGTGAGCGTGTCCTCTCCTCGGCTTCCCGCCGCGGCCGATGCACCTGCGCCTCTGAGGAGGGCCAAGTGCTGACACCAGCACGATGGCTGCCTGGAGGACAAACACCCCAAGGCTGGACACCCCCTCCCGGGCTAGCCTCCGAGAGGCAGCGCAGTCCGCGGGGCGGCTGATGCATGTTTAGTGATCGGCCTTTTGCTGCTGCAGAAACTGAGCTGCGGGGTGTGGAACCAAGAGAGGGTGCCCCCCTTACAGCACCCAGAGCCCCCCCACTCACAGCACCCAGAGCCCCCCCTCACAGCACCCAGAGCCCCCCTCACAGCACCCAGAGCCCCCACTCACAGCACCCAGAGCCCCCCTCACAACACCCAGAGCCCCCCCACTCACAGCAACCAAAGCCCCCCTCACAGCACCCAGAGCCCCCCTCACAGCACCCAGAGCCCCCACACTTGCAGCAGCCAGGGCGCCCCATGCTGACCGGGGCCTGCTCCAGGCCGGAGTCACTCTGGCTGCATCTGGGGGCCTGCATCCCCTGGGCCCCTGGCAACCCCCATGCCCCTCCCGCCCAGGCCTGTCCCCTGCAGACCCTCCGCTCACTGGGACCCGCAGCCTCCTCATCCCCGTGTGTTTCTCTTCTGCTCCAGGGTCCCCCGGGGCCTGCAGGCCCTGAAGGCCGACAGGGGGAGAAAGGAGCCAAGGTGAGGAGCCCCTGCCTTCGGGGTGCGGGGAGGAGGCCGCCTGGGTGCGTGGGAAAGTCCCGGAGGTGGGCGGGGCTGGGGGCCTGGGAGCTGGATGCACTGTGCCTGCCCCAAAGGGCGGCTCGGTGGTGGCTGGGGGCACTGGGCGCAGGGTGCTGGCACCAGGGTCTGTCCCGCCAGGCCCAGCGCTGTGTGGCCGCGGGCCTGGGTCCGGCCTGGGCCACCTCAGCTGCTCACCTGGGAGGCGAGGCCATGACGGTACCCGTGCAGAGGGCGGGAGGCAGCCGCCCTGCAGCCAGCACACGCGTGGGGCTGCCGGGGCTGCCGGAATTGCAGCAGCTGGCATGACCCCTGGGGCTGGGAGCCCAGCTGGCTGGCGAGGTGGGGGAATGCCAGGTGGCTTCCATAGGAACATGGAAAGTTGGGCGCCCCGCCCCGGGATATCTGGGGTGTTCAGGTCTGAGCAGCGTCTGGGCGGGGTGACCGCGCCCTGATGGGCCCATGTGCTCGCCTTGCTGCCCGCAGGGGGAAGCCGGCTTGGAGGGTCCTCCTGGGAAGACTGGCCCCATCGGTCCCCAGGGGGCCCCCGGGAAGCCCGGGCCTGATGGCCTGCGAGGGATCCCCGGCCCTGTGGTGAGTGACCGAGGCCTGGCGGGGCGGCATGGGCACGGGGCGGGCACGGGGCAGCTCACACGGAGCCGGCTGTGTTTCAGGGTGAACAAGGTCTTCCAGGATCCCCAGGTCCCGATGGCCCCCCCGGGCCCATGGTGAGTGACGCCCCGGGGAGCCCCCGGCAATGGTGGAGGCGGGATGGGGAGAGAACCTGACCCCACCCTCCTCCCACAGGGCCCCCCAGGACTCCCCGGCCTCAAAGGAGACTCTGGCCCCAAAGGGGAAAAGGTAAGGGGGCACTCGGGGGCCACGGGGCTGTGACCCGGGGCCCCTTGCACTCCGTGGTTGCAAACGCAACAAGCCTGCACCCTCACCCGCCAGAGCCTGGGGTGGGTCCCCGGGCATAGGGGGCCCAGTGGAAGGGCATCGGGGTCCGAGGAGCGGACGCTCGTGGGGACGCGGTCTCCCGCCCCTCTCACAGGAAGTTGGGGGGGAAAGAGAGGCGGGAGGGAGGGAGGGCCTCATGCCCTCCCATCAGGAGTGGTTTTCTGGGCGAACGTTCATTTATTTGTAAATGTCAAGCTCACTCAGGAGCCCGACGACTGGAGAGAGGGCGGCATGGGGGCTTCCTCTCTCCACCCTCACACCCACCCTGCCCCCCACACGACGAAAGCTGGAGGAGCCCTTCCAGAACTTTCTGCCGGCTCATAGAAAGCAGGCAGTCTCACTCGAACCCATGCGGAGGATTTACCTTTAAAAACAAAACCGTGAGGCAGCGATCGTGTCCGCGAGAGCCTGGCCCCCTCCCTCCACGCCGCCCGATGCCGTCCCGCGTGTGTCCACCACGGGAACGGGCAGGAGGCGCCTGGACAGGGACCCTCAAGAGCCCCTGACCCCTGGCCTGAGTCTGGGCGTTCTTCTAGGGTTTTTCCATGTCAGACCCACTGTCGTGTCCCCGACTGCCCTCCGGGCTTCTTTCCGTTCGGGAGACGTCAGCTGGTGGTGCCCGTGGCGTGGCGTGGCGTGGCATGGCGTGCTGCCCCGTCTCACCGCCCCGCGGGGGACCGGAGGCGCTGCCACGGCGCTGCCCTCACACCTTTGTTCCCACAGGGTCACCCAGGCCTGATCGGACTCATCGGGCCTCCAGGCGAGCAGGGCGAGAAGGGCGACCGAGGCCTCCCCGGCCCCCAGGGTTCCTCCGGCCCCAAGGGAGAGCAGGTGGGCGACGGCCCCGCCCGCGCCTCGGGTGGCAAGGGCATCAGGGCCTGTGGGCTCTCTGTGCCCCAGGCGGCGCTAAAGCAGGGCGAGGCCTCCTCTGTCCCTCAGTGCAGACGCGAGCGGCCGGAACCCAGCGACGGCCCTGACTGCGGCCTGGGCCCTGCCCACAGCGCAGCGGCCACGCGGGGGCAGACATTCCCGCCACCTCTCTGCGGGGCCTCCGACCCGGCTCGGGGGCCAGGAGGTGGTGGGTGATTCTCAGCCTGGGGACCTGGGACCTGGGGATCTGGGGACCTGGGGACCTGGAACCTGGGGACCTGGGACCTGGGGATCTGGGGACCTGGGGACCTGGGACCTGGGGATCTGGGGACCTGGGGGCCTGGGGATCTGGGGACCTGGGGGATCTGGGGACCTGGGGACCTGGGACCTGGGGACCTGGGGATCTGGGACCTGGGGACCTGGGACCTGGGGACCTGGGGATCTGGGGACCTGGGGACCTGGGACCTGGGGACCTGGGGATCTGGGGACCTGGGGACCTGGGACCTGGGGACCTGGGGACCTGGGGACCTGGGGACCTGGGACCTGGGGACCTGGGGACTTGGGGACCTGGGACCTGGGAACCTGGGGATCTGGGGACGTGGGGACGGTCGGCCTCCTGGCTGGAGTCAGGCCCCAGGCTCCACTGGAGGGGGCTGCCCTTCTGGTGTGCTGGCCGCTCAGGGTCGGAGGGCAGCTGGGCGGGGAGATGCGGGCGTGGGCCTGGACGTGGCCGTGTGGGTGGGAATGAGGCTCGGTACCCCCTCACCCTGATAACTGCATTTTCTGCTCCTTCACAGGGGATCACTGGTCCTTCCGGCCCCCTCGGCCCCCCGGGCCCCCCGGGCCTGCCGGTGTGTATGGGAGGGTGTGGTCCCCGGTTGTTGCTGGGAGAGCAGGGAGGGGGTCTGGTCTGGGCCCCTGTGCAGCTGGGAGTCAGGACAGTGAGAACCCGGGATTGGGGCCCAGGGGGATCCTCACTCACTCCCCACGGGGTTCCGAGCGACAGAAGCACGGCTCTGCACAGCCAGGATTTGTTTTTTAATGATTGTTTCAACTTTTTAAGAATTTTTAAATATATTTTTTACTGATTTCAGAGAGGAAGGGAGAGGGAGAGAGAGATGGAAACATCAGTGATGAGAGAGAATCATGGATCGGCTGCCTCCTGCATGCCCCACACTGGGGATCGAGCCCACAACCTGGGCCTGTGCCCTGACCGGAAATCGAACCATGACCTCCTGGTTCATAGGTCGATGCTCAACCACTGAGCCACACTGGCCGGGCAGTACCCGGTACTTCAAAGTCATTCCCGTTGGCCTGGAGCCTGTACCCCCCCATCCCCATCAGCCTCCACGCCCACCCGGGCCAGGGCCTGGGTCCCCATGGCCAGCGGGCCCTGGCTGATGCCAGCCTGGTCAGAGGGCACGGCACCAGGGTCTGGGCCAGCTCACCCTCTCGCCCTCGCCCTCTGCCGCCTGCGTGTGATTCCGGCTGAGGGGGGTGGGAGCCGACCCTGGTGACAGGACACTCCCCACCTCTGTGTGGGTGAGCACAGCCACACACCCCCCCACCTCCCAGTCCCATGAGTCCAGTGCAGGCTCCTGGGAAGGGGGACACGGGGGCGGGAAGGGGTGATGACCAGGCCCGGCCCAAAAGGAGCAGGTCAAAGGTGGGTGCCCAGGGGGAAGGGGCCTCCTGCTTGCTAATGCTCTGTCCCGCTCTCCGCAGGGTCCCCCCGGTCCCAAAGGTGCTAAGGGCTCCTCGGTAAGTGGGGTGCACCCTTATGGGCCCCTCCACCTGGGGGAGGGTGTGCACCCTCATGGGCTCCCCACCCGGGGGAGGGGTGTGCACCCTCATGGCCCCACCCTGGGCCCCGCACGCCCCTGACTCACATGGATCATGCCCCTCTCCTTCTGTCCTGTCCTGAGCTCACCCCCAGCCTGAGGGGGTGGCTGTGTCTCTGCCCAACAGAAAGCACCTTGTCCCCCTAAGTTCCCATCTCGGGGGCTGTGGAGGGGCAAGGGGACCTGTCACCTCCCTGCATGTTAGACCTGCCCCTCGGCCCCACACGGACTGTCAGGGACCCCAGGGAGTCCGGGTCCCCGCAGGCCCCGTGGTCAGAGCTGGTTCTCCCCGCCCCCTCCCCCCGCAGGGTCCCACTGGCCCGAAGGGTGAGGCAGGCCACCCAGGACCCCCCGGCCCACCGGTGAGCAGCCTGAGGACGTGGAAGCGGGAGTCGGGTTCTAGCGCTGAGGGCCCCGTGGGAAGATGTGTCTGTGCCGATCCATTTCCAAAACAACGTGATGGAGCCGTGACAGTGGCAGGGCGGGGCCTGTCCCTGGGAGGAAGCCGAGGGAATGTAACCCAGGCGGGCTCCCTGGGAGAGGCAGAGAGGGAGGGATAGACAGAGGGAGGCGACGAGAGACAGGAGAAAGCGTGTGTGTGTGCACATATCTGTGTGCATGCCTGTGTGTGCACGTGTGTGTGTGCACATATCTGTACGCCTGTGTGTGTGTGTGTGCATGTGGGGTGGGCGCAGTAGACAAGGCCTAAGGTGCAGGCCGTGCCCCCTTTGGCAGCGCCGCCTCTGGATGCCTGTCCGTGGCTGGGCCTCCTGACAGCCCCAGGAACACAGGCTCGGGCCTTGCCAGCCTCCCGCAGCCACACTGTGTGCAGCCCACGTCGGGCGTTTGAGCCTCACTGAGGACAGACTCGGGTACACCAGGCCGAGGGCTGGCTGCAGAGACGGACACGGGCGGGCCGGCTGGGGCTGGAGCTGGGTCCCGGGGGCATCGGATGCTGGTCAGAGGAGGGAGGTGCTCGGTGCAGACAAGGCCCAGCGGGGACGGTGTGGAATGTTCCAGAGGCAGGGGAGAGGGATGAAGGCGTACTGAGATGGACAGGTGTGTGCAACCCAGGGCCCGCCCGCCCTGTCCTGTCACACCTGCCCTGTCCTGTCGCACCCACGCCACCCCCTCCCCCCCAGGGCCCCCCAGGCGAGGTCATCCAGCCGCTGCCGATCCAGGCGTCCAGGACGCGGCGAAACATCGACGCCAGCCAGATGCTGGATGACGGGGAGGGCGAGAGCTACACGGACTACGCGGACGGCATGGAGGAGATCTTCGGCTCACTCAACTCGCTCAAGCTGGAGATCGAGCAGATGAAGCGGCCGCTGGGTACCCAGGAGAACCCCGCCCGCACCTGCAAGGACCTGCAGCTCTGCCACCCCGACTTCCCTGACGGTGGGGCGCGTGGGCCCAGGCAGACGGGGCTGGGTGGGCACAGCGGCCAGGGCCCCCCCGGGCACAGTCCTCACACTCCCCCTCTCCCCCTTCCCCCTCCCCCCACAGGCGAATACTGGGTCGACCCGAACCAGGGCTGCTCCAGGGACTCCTTCAAAGTTTACTGCAACTTCACGGCCGGGGGGGCCACGTGCGTCTTCCCTGACAAGAAGTCCGAGGGGGTGAGTGCCCGCCTGCCCGCCCACCACCCTCTCTGCCAGAGGTCCGGCTCACTGGGCAGCTTTAGGAACCGGCCAGTTTCTTGTCGAGGTTTGCTCTGAGGTCGCCGTAAGGGGCAGTGGGGGTTCTTAGCAATGAGATGGGGCTGCAGCCCCGGGTTTCGGAAGCAGACGGACGCAGTCTCCTGTCTCCCCGCTACCCCTGGCGCCAGGGTTCCAGCCTCAGCTGGTCAGCTCCCTCCCTCAGTGACTCCCCAGTTCTGACCTTGCTGGGGTTCTTGTCCCAGCCTTACAAAGGGTTCAGCATTCTGGAGAAAGGGGCTGATGCGCAGATGATTAAGGAGTCCAAGGACGAAAGATAGTTTTGAAAGGCATTGGGGTCAGAGGAGCTTCAGCTAAAGGAGCTAAAAGACTACCCCTTGTCTAAGGATCCCGTGCTATTTATTAACACAATTTGTCCTAAGGCAAGGTGGAGACATACACTTCAAAGGGTAGGGTTTACAGAAGCATTGTCAGGTTGGGGAATAGCCTAGAGCTGTTCAGGTGTTTGGCCAACAGGAGGCAATAAAATGCCCTGAGCTGTCTGGCAGTTAATCCTATTCAGGTTTGGGGGAAGTGCCCTTTAGCCATTCCAACAGGTAAATGACATATGTGGCTCACCCTTGTTGAGCCGCCCAAGCTTCAACAACCTTTTGGTGAAACTCTTGTAATTATGACATGCTGGAATTGGTTTCTGGCATGACCTCAGACCAACCCATAACCCATGCAGGACTGGGGCACAGGGACCCTGGTGCATCTTGGAGAACCTGGCGTCCCCTGATTCTGGGTGCCGCCACTTTGGCGGCTTTGCTGCTGTCCCCGAGCACAGTCAGCCCTGTGGTTGGCAAAGACCTTTCCCGGCGAGGCTCACCACTGTGATCTGTGGGTGTCGATTTCACAGTTACCTCTGGTCTCAGAGCCTGCCCTCCAGGGGGACGCTGATGTGTGTGTGAATGGGGTGTGTGTGTGTGTGTGTGTGCGCACGCGGACAGGCCTGTGGTTGGTGTGTGTGTGTGGACAGGCATGTGGATGGTGTGTGTGTGCAGCCAGACGTGTGGATGGTGTGTGTGTGCAGCCAGGCATGTGGATGGGGTGTGTGTGCAGACAGGCATGTAGATGGTGTGTGTGTGCAGCCAGGCGTGTGGATGGGGTGTGTGTGCAGCCAGGCGTGTGGATGGGGTGTGTGTGCAGTCAGGCGTGTGGATGGTGTGTGTGTGCAGCCAGGCGTGTGGATGGTGTGTGTGTGTGCAGACAGGCGTGTAGATGGTGTGTGTGTGCAGCCAGGCGTGTGGATGGGGTGTGTGTGCAGCCAGGCGTGTGGATGGGGTGTGTGTGTGTGTGTAGAAAGGCATGTGTATATGCAGACAGGCGTGTGGATAGGGGGGTGTGCAGACAGGTGTGTGTATATGTGCAGACAGGTGTGTGGGTTATGTGTGTGTGTGTGTACATGCAAAGACAGGCGTGTGGATGGTGTATGTGTGTCTGTGTGTGTGTACGGGTGTGTGTTGCTTTCTGTCATGTGTGAGTCGGAGGCTGGGCCCGGGACTGGTGAGGAGGACAGGGCCTCTAGTGGGGAAGGTCAGAGATGCCGGCACAGTGCCCTGGGCTGGGCCTGGCAGCCCCCCAATGTCCCCTGGGGTGGCTTCTGTCCTGGGAGGTTCAGGCTCAGCCGGCGGTCAGCAGCGCAGCCTCAGCTCCCTGGTGGCTCAGCGCCCAGGAGCACTGTCTGCGGGGAGCAGCCCGTCCCCGGGCATGGCTCCCCCAGACCCCGCTGCAGCCGCGGGAGTCAGCCCCGGGGCCGGACCTGGGCTCCACACTGACTGACAGGCGATTTGAGGACCTCTCGTTCTTTAATCCTCACCCGAGGGGATTTCCCCATCGCTTTTCAAAGGGAGAGGGGGAGGGGGGGAGGGGGAGAGAGAACATTGATTGGCTGCCTCCTGCACGCACCCCAACTGGGGGCGGGAGTGGACCTGCAACCCAGGTGTGTGCCCTTGACCGGGAATCCAACCCAAGACCCTTTGGTGTGAGGGCCGCGCTCTAACCGCTGAGCAACTGGTGAGGACCTCAATTTTATTTTATTTTATTTTTAAATACTTTTACTGATTTCAGAGAGGGAGAGGAAGAGAGAGAGAGAAACATCAATGATGAGAGAATCATTGATCGCTGCCTCCTGCTCGTCCCACACCCGGGATCAAGCCCACAACCCGGGCATGTGCCCTGACCAGCAATCAAACTATGACCTCCTGGTTCATAGGTTGACACTCAACCCCTGAGCCACACCGGCCAGCGAGGACCCCAGTTTTATGTGCTGTCACACCCAGAGCCCGAACCCCGGGGGCCGGCACACCCGGCAGCAGGCCCCTGAGGGTCAGGAGGAAATCAGACCCGGGGGGCCCCCGTGGGCAGAGGCCGGGAGGGTCAGGGGCGGGCACCGCTTCTCACGCTTCCTGTCACTGCCTGTCCTCTGCCAACGGCCTCGCTGCCGCTCAGCTGGCAGGACGCGCTCCCGGGGCCCTGGCTGGTGGGGCGGCCGGGCGGCCGGCGGGTGGAGTGCTGAGCAACCCCGCCGCCAGCGCTCTTCCTCGGCGCGTGTGCTGCCAGCCAGGCGTCCCCGGGCGGGAGCCTCGGGCAGGTAGACACCCTCCGCCTGGTCCCCTGGGCCGCAGGAGGGTGGGGGTGTCGGGCAGAAGCTGGGGTGAGGCGAGCGCCGGCCCGAGTCCCTGGTCCTGTCCCCAAGGAGGCGGCCCTCTGAGCAGGTCACCACAGCCACGGTGTGGGCCCCAAAGCAGGAGGGCGGGGAGCCCCAGGGGCCGGGGGGCGTGGACACCCTTGTCCTCCAGAGGGCCCCGATCCCGCACCTGCCCGAGGCCAGCTCAGAGGAGAGCGGGGGACGGGGACAGGGATACGGAGCCGTGGCCCAGGCAGAGGCCCCGTGGACCTGGGACAGGCCGCAGTCTGTCCTGCAGCACGTGGATGCGCCCGCAGCCGTGGCTCTGCCCCTCGGCCCGCCGGCCACACGGCTCCCCTGGCGGGTCACTCCCCGCCTTGTTCCCTCAGGCCCCGTTCCCGGCTCCACAGCGTCCCTGCGGCCTCGGCCCCTGCGAACTCCACAGGGAAGCCCCTCCCTCCCAGCGGGGGGTGGGGAGAGCAGGGGGACAGGCGCTGTGCTCCAGGGCGTTCCCAGGACACTCCTCCAGGAGAGAGCACCTACAACACACACCACACAGTCATGCGTGCACACACGCAGCTCACACACACACCGCTCACACCAAGCTGGTCCAGCTGTGTCACCGACACACCCCGTGAGCCCTGCCCACCCGTCCCAGGGTCTCCTGCTCACCGTCCCAGGTGGTGGCCGCGCCAACGGAACCACAGCCCTCCGCCAGGTCCCTCCCTGAGCCCGTCAGTCAATGTTGCTCACGTTATCTCACCAGCATCCCGGCCTGTGACACTCCATTCATTCATTCACTCATTCATTCATTCACTCATTCGTTCATTCACTCATTCGTTCATTCACTCATTCGTTCAGGCCACAGGCACTGAGCAGGGCCAGGGGCCGGGCCGTGGCCCCGATGCGGGATAAACTGATCACAGGAAGCAGGTGCCTCAGCTGTGGGGCAGCCAGAGGCGCCCACAGGGTCCTTCCTGGCCGGGCACTGCGGCCACCATGAGGGAGGGTCGGACGGGTCGCCCGCGCGGCAGGTCGAGGGCCTGTGGCTTCAGGCAGGAGAGTAACCCTGTCTTCTCTCTCTCTCCCTCGGCGCCCCTGCTCCGTGTTCAGGCCAGGATCACCTCTTGGCCCAAAGAAAACCCGGGCTCCTGGTTCAGTGAATTCAAGCGCGGGAAACTGGTAAGGCGGCCCCGCCCCACGTGCCCTCACCGTGCCATCTCCTATCTTCCAGAGTAAGATGGCCCGCTGGCCCAAAGAGCGGCCGGCCTCCTGGTATAGTCAGTTCAAGCGCGGGTCGCTGGTAAGTGCCCCCGGCCGCCCGCTTGCCGCACGGCCTGGCTCGCGGCTCTGCATGGGCCTCGCGGCTGCCGGGGCCACACCTGCTCCCGACACTGGCCGAACCGCACCCCCCCACATGGCACGTGACAGCTGGACGCGGCATCGCGCGCCCCGCCCCCCCACGGCCGCTCCCTTCAGCCTGGGGGCAGACGGCGGTGTTCCGGGCCTGCGGGGCACGGGCAGGCATTCAGGGCGCAGGAGCCACTGCTGCCGGACGCAGACCCCATGCGGCAGAGCGGAGGGCTTTCCCTGGCTCAGTCTCTTTTTTTAAAATTAATTCTTTATTGTTGGTCTCCTGCTCCAACCTGGGGGCAGGTCCCAGGTCACTGGACCACCGGGGTCTCTCCAGGGCCCGTCCGCTGGGCCCTGCCTGGCCCAAAGGCCGTTCTGATGGCCGAGCTGGCCCGGGGCGTCTCAGATGCTCCCCAAATGGCTACCTCAGTGCCTGTTGCAACTCCTGGGTGGCCGGCCTTAACCCCTCCCCAAAATGAAAACACATGGGTGCCTGGAAAGAACAGAGTGGGGCGCCTTCTAGTCCCTGGGGAGACAGATGAGGGTCCGTACCCATGAGACCAGTGCCCTGGTGCCCAGAGGACACCCCACCCCGGACGCCTCCGCGGCGTGGGCTGAGTCTGCGCCCACTCCCGAGCTGAACAGCCGCGCTCCCGCTGGGGCCTGGCCAGGGTCCTGATGCCTCTGTCCTGTGGTCCCCGCCTCCGTCTCCATCTAGTTGTCCCGCCCCAAGCGGCCCTGAAGGAGGAGCTTTCTCCCTGGAAGCAAGCTCTTGGGCCCCGTGGCTTCTGACCTGACCATCAGTCAGTCCTGGGTCCCGCCCCAGCCTCTCCCGAGGGCACAGGGGCCACGCCCCCACGAGCAGCGGGGCGGGGCTTCCAGGTCGCTATGCCCGCTATGCCCGGTCAAGCTCTGAAGGCCCTTCCTCCCTCCCCCGCAAGGCGCCTGGTGGCCGATGGATATCGCACGCCCCCCCTCCCAATCACGCGGGTCTTGCCGACCCCGCAGGCCCATGCTCAGCTGGCCACGCCTGTGGGCACTGCCTCTCTGGCCTCCTGTCTGCTCTGCCCTCCTCCACCGCTCCTGCCCCCTCTCCACTGGCACACGGAGGACCTGGAGCTCAGGGCTGGACCCAGTGCCCGGGGGCTCAGCGGGGTGGGCAGAGGTCAGGGTGACGGGCACAGGAGTCGGGGGGCCGCCCAGAGCCAGGGAGGCAATGGGGTCCTCCAGACATGACGGGACCTTCGTTCCGGCCACAGCCCCTGGAGCCCACCTCGGCTAATGTCCTGTGTCACGGACAGAGGGCCGAGGCTGGAGGGCCGAGGCTGGCGGGGCAGGGCGGGCCAGGACAAAGCTCCTGCTGTCCCCACTCACCATGTCTGGCTCTGACCCTGCGAGTGGACAGGACAGAGATGCCGTCCCTCCTCGAGGGAACGGGCCTTATGGGGCGGGCAGAGCCGGCCATGCCCGTGAAGATGGCAGTGCAGGGCCCTTGCCCACGAGGGCAGGTGTCACAGTGGATCTGGGGTCCGCACGGGCCCTGGGCAGCAGGGAGCTGCAGGTCCTCCGTGTCCAGCCCCCGCTGCCGCCCCCCCTCCCCCCGCCTGTGTCCTCTCCCGAGTCAGTCACCTTTCCCGAGGAGCACCTGGCGGCCCGGCACGGTTGGTATTCAGTCCTTCCCCCAAGGTCCTCCGGAGGGCGTCTGGGTGCCCCCGCCCTGCAGGAAGGAGCCAGCCAGGCCGGCCCCACTGTCAGGGGCGGGGACAGAGTCCAGGAAGTTCTCTGCGTTCCACGCTCCTCTCTGGGGAGGGCTGGGCCAGCTCAGACCCTGACCTTCCCTGCCCGCACGATGCCACCCTCGCTTGGCGGCGCTGGGTGAGGAGAGCCTGGCTCCCGGAGGGAGGGCAGAGGAGAGACGCGCTGTCTCGGGGCGCGGAGGCCGCTGCGGTCCCGGGCGGAGTCCCGGGCCCAGAGACCGTTCCCGCGGAACTGGAGAAACAGGGACGGCTCTCGGGATGCCCCGCGCCTTGCGCCAGCCTGTGCCCCTCTGGCTGGGGAGCCCGGGTGGATGGTAGTTGGTGACACTGGAGAGGTCCCTACAGAGCAGCACACCCTCTGGCCCTGGCCCTGTGTTGGCTGGCGGAGGGGGTGCCCGGGTGCCCGGGTCAGCCTGGCAAGTGACCACCCGGCGGCTGAAGGGCCTCTCTGTGCTGCCCTGGGTTCCGTGCCCGGCGGGGGCAGGGACATCCCAGGGCTCCCCTGTGGCTCCAAGAGGGCGCCCGTCACCCCACCTCCCAGCTCTTGGCCGTACGGCCTGGCCCTCTGACCTGCCACTCTCAGGCCCCCTGGCCAGGGCCTTGCCCATCACTGGCCCTCAGCACAGAGTGCTCACCATTAACGGAATCTAATGAGCCTTTGGCTGGCCTCGGGGCACAGAGACAGGGAGGGACTGGCCCTCGGGGAGCTCACTGTCCAGAAAGGGCTGCCTTCCCGGCCCTGGGCGCCTACGATCCACGCCCTGGGCGGGAAGGTGGACGCTGAGACAGGCCAAGGTGGGGGTGAGGGCACCTAACCCAGAGGGGCTTCCTGGAGGAGGAGGCACGTGCGTTGAGCCCTGAGGAGGCGCAAGATGGGGCCGGGCACGGGGGTGGGTGAGTTATTTGGGTTCCTGGAAAAGTGAGGTGTGGCTCAGGGACCCCACAGAGCCGGTGTGTGCCGGCCTCTGGCGGGGCATGAGGCAGTCTCCAGGCAGTGCCCTGGTGTGGCTCACGCTGCAGGGAGAGAACCGTGGATAGGGCGGGTGAAGGCGCCGCCGCGAGCGTTGTCCCTGGGGCTGCGTCAGTGCCATGTTCCCCCACAGCTGAGCGCCCCTCCTTCCTGTCCCCCACAGCTGTCCTACGTGGACGCCGAGGGCAGCCCGGTGGGCGTGGTCCAGATGACCTTCCTGCGCCTGCTGAGCGCCTCCGCCAACCAGAACGTCACTTACAACTGCTACCAGTCGGTGGCCTGGCAGGACGCCGCCACGGGCAGCTACGACAAGGCCATGCGCTTCCTGGGCTCCAACGACGAGGAGATGTCCTACGACAACAGCCCCTACATCCACGCCCTGGTGGACGGCTGTGCGGTGAGACCCCGTGGGCGCCTCCGGGGCGGGACTCGTTCACGCCTGGAGCAGCTCACTCATTCAGTCCACACCCTTTTACTGGGCACGGACCCTGGGCCAGGCCCTGAGCTGGGTGCTGGGGGCCCGGGGAGCCCAAACGAGGAGCGCCCCCTGGCTGCTGCTCTGAGCACGTGGCTGACCCTGGCCGCCCCACAGAGGGCCAGGAGGGAGGACCAGGAGGGAGGGCCGAGACGGGCCAGGAAGGGCCAGGAGGGAGGGCCAGGAGGGAGGGCCGAGACGGGCCGGGAAGGGCCAGGAGGGAGGACCAGGAGGGAGGGCCGAGACGGGATGGGAAGGGCCAGGAGGGAGGACCAGGAGGGAGGGCCGAGACGGGCCGGGAAGGGCCAGGAGGGAGGGCCAGGAGGGAGGGCCGAGACGGGATGGGAAGGGCCAGGAGGGAGGACCAGGAGGGAGGGCTGAGACGGGCCGGGAAGGGACAGGAGAGAGGGGCCGAGACGGGACAGGAAGGGCCAGGAAGGAGGACCGGGAGGGAGGACCTGGAGGGAGGGCTGTGTGACGTCCACTTGGAGGCCGGACCCTCTCCTTGGGAACGGGCCGAGCGGAGACTGGATTTGCTCCCGAGGCCGCGGCTGTGCTGGGACGGCCTACAGATGTGGGCGATGACAGCAACCTCTGGCTGTGGGCTCCCCACAGCTCCCCCGCGTTAGGGCGTCTCCCTAGACACCGTGCCACCGCTGGGGAGGAGTCACAGGCCCAGGCAGCGACAGGCTCGCTCAAGCCACACGGCCAGTCAGGGCTGGGTTTTCATTTGCTCTTGGCTCTGGGCCCCGGGATGCTTGCCCTGCTCTGCACCCCACATGGGGCCCCCAAGAGCCAGGCGGGGTTCCTCGCCGAGGGTCAGCCCCACAGGTCTGCACATGGGCTCTGAGCTGTGCCCTCGGACCCCTGCTCTCCGCACTGCCTATTCCGAGACCCTGCCTGCTGCCCCCCAGGCCAGATCCCACGGGCACAGGTCAGGGCGGCTCCCAGGAGGCCAGGGGGGGTGGGGGGGGCGCAGAAGGAAAATTTCCCGCATCTCTGCCTCCCACCGGGAAGCTAACCATAGCACCTGCTCCAGGGCGCCCCCGGGCACCCCCACTCGCCTAGAAAGAGCTGGAACCGCGTTGGGCTGGAGCTGAGCCTGGTGCCCCCGCTCCTGGGACTGTTTCTAGAGCAGGGGTCCTCAAACTATGGCCCGCGGGCCACATGCGGCCTGCCGAGGACATTTATCCGGCCCGCCGGGTGTTTTTGCCGCCGCTGCCTGTCCTGCTTAGCAGCCGACTCGTCCCGGGCCCGCAGTGCTTATGTGTGGAATGTGCGCCGCACTCTCCGACTCCCCTCCAGCGGTCTGAGGGACAGTGAACTGGCCCCTGTTTAAAAAGTTTGAGGACCCCTGTTCTAGACAGACAGCCGCTGGCGGGGCCGCGCTGTGAAGGGAAATGAGGAAGCAGAACCGAGAGGCAGGGCCGGGCCGGGCCGGGAGTCTGGCTCTGAGCTTCCCGGCTCCCACGGCAGAAAGGGAAACCCGCGTGCTGCCCCACCCGTGCCATCTTGGTACCAGGGCAGAGTCAGCCTTTGAAATGGAGGGGGCACCTGGTGACTCCAAACAGAATAACTTGCCAATGGCTCTGCAGGCGGCTGCAGAGGGAATTTGGGGGGGCGGGCCGGCTGGGCAGCATGGGGCGGGGGTGCAGTGACTGGGCCTGGAGCGGCCTGTGCTCAGCCCGCCCCACCCCCCAGCAGTTCAGCCCCATGTGGAGGTCACCCCCTCTCTCATGTACTAGCCAGGCGCCCATGACACGGCTGCCCACGCGGCCCCGTGTGCTGACGGCTGCCCGGCGCCGGCCTGGGAGGAGCTCAGACCCCATAAGTGCACGTGCGGGCAGCTCTGGGCCCCTCGGGAACCACTGCTGACCGTGCTGGCTACCGATGCCTCCGGATAGCAGAGTACAGGGCCGCGTGCTCGCAGCGGCGGCCTAAACACCTGCCCCTCTGAGCGCTCCGATCCCAGGAGTGGGGGTCCCCATAAATCCAGAGAAATCGCCGTCAGCTCAGCCAGCGCTCCCCCCGCCGCCCCCCATGAGAAGGAGAGGCGGCGCTGGCCCCGCGGGGAGGGAGCTGTCGGGCACTGCCCTCTGGTCGGCTGGCCGGCGGGGGATGCTCGGGCGCCCGCAGCGGAGGTCCCGTGGCTACGGGCAGCTCAGGCCGGGCCAGCTGTCCCTCACTCGGGGGCAGCGACCGGAGGTCAGGACCACGTTATCCTCCGTTTCCGTGTCTTGTACGCTCCACGGTCAGTGTGGCTGGCTCCGGACCGGGCGTCTGCGCCTTCGCTCCCTCTACCTGGACCACGTGGCCCAGCGGCGGGAGGAAGACCCCTCCCCCCGGGACAGTGGCCGCTCCGAGGGGCACCCTCCTCAGCGGTCAGGGGGCACAGGAGTCCCTCCCCAGGCTGAGCTGAGGGTGAAAGGAGACATTGGGGTCCAGGAGGAGCAAACCCATGGGCTGAGCGAGGGGAGGTGCAGATCGCTTCTCCTGAGCTGCCCATGCCCCGTGCCTCAGTTTACCCAGTCCTCCCCTGGACCCCACAGGCCAGGCCCCTCCTCTGCTCGCCCTTGTGAGTCCTCCTCTGAGTGCGGCCAGCCTGCTGGCGCCGTCATGGGGTGCTGAGTGTTTTAGCAAGTGACCCCTGGTTTTGGGGGGAGCCCACCGTCCTGGCAAAACCTCCTTGGGGGGAACCTATGGGGCGACGGGGGTGCCCACCTGGCAGGGACGAAGTGGGTCTGAATGGCTGCAGCCCCGCGCCTGGCTCCCAGCTCCCGGCTGCGGAGGGGACCGAATGGGACGTGGGGGGACCGGGCGGGTGTGGTGGGTGAGGGGCCGCCCCGGGAGGCCTGCTCGGCCTGACGCCCCTGCGCCCCCCTCCAGACCAGGAAAGGCTACCAGAAGACGGTGCTGGAGATCGACACGCCCAAGGTGGAGCAGGTGCCCATCGTGGACATCATGTTCAACGACTTCGGCGAGGCGGCCCAGAAGTTCGGATTTGAAGTGGGGCCGGCCTGCTTCCTGGGCTAGGAGCCGCGCCCGCCGACCCGCGACCAACCTCGTGACCTCAGCACGCCGCCGGTGGGTGTCCTGGACAGCGAAGGCCCCTCGTCCCGTCCCCGACCTCGTCCGCGCCCCGGCACCCCGCCAGGCCGCACCCCAAACCAGAGAGAGCAAAGGGAAAGAGCCGTGTCCCCACCTCAGAGCCGAATCACATGACCTAGACGCCCCCCAGCCGCCGGGCCGCACCGCCGTCTCCAGCCCGGCTCTGTCTACACCGCATCGCGCTCCACGGGACGGGACGGGCCTCGCGACCTCGCCCGTGGAGCCTTCGTGGGGCTGGGGCGGGACGGGGGAGGCCGCGGGGTTTGGAAAGGACATTTTTACAAATTCCACTTGCAGACGTGCGTCCCCCTGACCTTCCACAAATGTCCCAGGCGTGCCCCACGGAGGCCCCGCGCGGCCCCGCTCAGGGCCCGGTGCCAGCCACTCACGTGCCCGCCCACAGTCCCAGGTGCTCTGTTGTGTGATGTGAAGTAAATGTGTGTTTTGTGTTGTCATGACCGTTCAGTGTCCCCGACTTTCAGTCACGTAGGCAAGCCCAGCTCAGTCCCAGGGGAGACGGGGACGGGGCGGGGGGGTGCCATGCCCGCGCCCGATGCAGTCCCTCTGGCGAGACCCGGGAGCCCACCCCCGCCCCCACCCCACCGGCACGCAGGGGCAGGAGGTGGAATCTGCCCGGGACGGCAAGGGTTCCCGCGCTGACACGCAGGTGCGGCCGGCTCCCGCCTTCGGGTTCCATTAGCTCTGGCTTTTCCATGGAGAGGAAGCAGGCATTTACCCGCCATCTTCTCGGAAGGGGGGCTCAGTGACCCCATATGCCCCCCCGGCCCCCGAGCGGGCGCGTCCGGGGCAGGAGGCCGCGTGTCCTGCGGACGGTCACTAAGCGACACTCGGTGCTTTTACTCTCTCTGTGGTGCTATCTGTCTTGAGATCCTGAAGGTGACGCTGGCCTGGCCGGGCCTCCCTCCCCCTCTGTCCTCCATCATCCGGGTTTCTACCAGGGACGCCACAGTCCATGCCCGCCCCTCCCTTCCCGCCGGGCCCCGCGGTCACACCCTCCAAGCCCTGTGGCCCGCGTCCGGCTGCGCTCCTGTGATTTGAAAACACGCAGTGCGAGAGGCTCCCGCCTCGCCTGCAGGGTCGCCGTAGCAGATGGTACTCGGCCCGAATGTCTGGTGCTAATTTCTGTGGTTGCTAATTTCTGGAAGCCTCTCAGTGGCCCCCGCGCTGCCCGCAGGCTCCGCCCACGGGGCCACACGGGCGATGAACTTGGTGAGTCCCCGCAGGGCGGCCAGCGGGCCCGTCCCACGTACGCAGTTTGGATTTCCATCGGCAACACCCGCACGGCTCCGGGGCGCGTGCCCTCGGGGGGAGCGGCTGCCCGCCCTCTGTGGGCGAGGACTGCGGCGGCGGGCAGGCCTCCTGAACTGTGAAAGCGGCCCCCCGGGGCTCCCCGCCGCCACCCGCCCGCCCATCCACGCGTGGTTCCGGCTCAGGAAGCCACGGCACGGCCACCGGAAACCGACCACCACCCACGAGGATTTCCCGATCGCCCGTGGAAATCCGTCCCGCTCTTGCCAAAGAGAAGCCGCTTCCAGAGACCGTGGGACCCGGCACGCGGCCAGGACTGTCCCATCTGTCCGTCCCGTCAGCGGAAAAGCCGTGCCCCAGGCCGCCGTGCACACCCGGGGGCTCTCCAGGTCATGTGATTCCGGTTTGATTTCTCGTCCGCCCTCCTTCCCTCCTGTATGTCCTCCCTCCATTGGCCAGCCCTTCCAAGCTGTAATTTGTACCGAAGTCAGAACGTGCTCCATCCCCCCAGACCACGTAGCCACGGTATATTGCAATAAAATACTTCTATATTTGCAGACGGTCTGTGGGCGTGATTCTATTCTTTTCCCTCCTCATCTGTGTAACTGGACATACGTTGAGGGAGAGAAATATCAGAAAACCTGTCAGGCCCTTAGACTATGTCACGTGACACGGTGCATGCCTACAGGGCCAGCGTATTAGCTAAGATGCCCAGGAAAAGGCGTTTTTATTATTTTTATTACTTTTTTAAATACATTTTATTGATTTTTTTACAGAGAGGAAGGGAGAGGGATAGTTAGAAACATTGATGAGAGAGAAACATCGACCAGCTGCCTCCTACACACTCCCCACTGGGGATGTGCCTGCAACCAAGGTACATGCCCCTGACCGGAATCGAACCTGGGACCCCTGAGTCCGCAGCCGATGCTCTATCTACTGAGCCACACCGGCTAGGGCAGAAAAAGGGGTTTTTAAATCCTCTGTCTCTCTCCTCCCTCCCTCCCTTCCACTTTCTCTAAAAATCAATGAGAAAATACCCTCCGGTGAGGATTAACAAAACAAAACAAAAGCAATAAATGCAGATTCCTGGCCCCGCCCTGCAGGCTGCTGAACTGGACATGGGAGGCCGTCACCTGTGCTCTGACGAGGCCTCCAGGTGGCTCAGGCACCTCAGGGCCCGGGGTCACTGGCCTGGGGCTCCTGAAGGCGGGGAGACAGGGACCCCGAGAGTGGGAAGCGGCTTTCAGAACAGCATGGGGGGCGCACAGCGGACGACAGCCGGACGCTGGACGTCGGAGGAGGAGGGTGGCTGCCATCACCGGCACGACCTGTGGTCAGACGGTCGGTGGCTGCCTGTGCCAGCTGGTGGGCGAGGAGCCTGGGGAGAGGCGGGCACCTGGGCTGCAGCTGGCCGCTCGGCCGGGCGGGTGACACGAGAGAAGCTCTGGGGAGAACTGGCCGGGCGAAAGGAAACAGCGGCCACAGGCTGCGGACGGTCAGGCCTGGAGGCGCCCGCATCCCAGCACCGTCCATTAGAGAAAACAGAGAGGGGCCCGGCGGGCAGGGCTCAGGGGTTGAGCATCGACCGATGAACCAGGGGTCACGGTTTGATTCCGGGTCAGGGCACAGGCCTGGGTTGTGGGCTCGGTCCCGGTGTGGGGCCTGCAGGAGGCAGCTGATCAATGGTTCTCAGTGATGTTTCTCTCTCCCTCCCCCCTCCCTTCCTCTCTGAAATCAATTAAAATATATATTTTTTAAAAAGAGTGAGAAACACTCGGAGAGGCGAACGCCCAGGCAGGCTCGGAGGTGGCGGCTTGGAGCTGCATCCCTCTGCTGAAGGGTGGCGGGCGCTCCCGGGCAGGCCGTCCCGGCTGCGCGGGCAGGTGTGCAGGCCGCTGCCCGAGGCCAGGCAGCGAGGGCGGTGCGGGAGCAGGTGGCTGGCCGTATGGGAGCGGGGGACCCCCTGCCTTTCGGAGAGAGTCCCACCTCCTGCAGGAGTCCGTGGCCCCTGGGGGGCTCATTCCAGGAGCACCCACACCTTTGGGCGCGAGGCCCAGGGGGAGGGGCGGCCCTCATTGGAGGCAGGTGCTGCGGCTTCCGCCTCGAAGGTGAGGAGGTGAGTGAGCCCCGGCGAGGGAGGGAGGAGGGGCCTCCGTGAAGCCTGCGGGCGAGGCCCGGCAGAGCCCCCACTTCTCCGTGCAGCACCCTCAACCTTGAGGCCCGGCTGCGGATGGCACCTGCCCGTCTGGGCCTCAGGACCGGACCTGCAGGTGCGGGTGCAGGTGCGGCCGGGAGCCTGGGCCGGTGCGTGCCCTCCGGGAGCCGGTACGTGCTCCCCGGGAACCAGTGGGTGCTCCCGCAGGCGTGTCCCGGGACCCAGGCAGGAGCGCTGGACTCGGGGCTGCTCTCCAGGCCCGGGACCTCTGCTCCCCACAGTCACGTCCCCGACAATTGTCAGCAAGAGCTCACCTGCCCCCCCAGCTGCCCAGGCCCGCGGGCCTTCAGGAGACGCGAGCAGAGACGGCGCCCGGCCTGCCCTCGCTCCCGGGCCTGGGATAGAGGGGACGTGCCCAGCCCGGTCCCGGCCGCCAAGGGGCTGCGTCTCGTCTCGGCAGCCACGGCCTGAGCCCGGGAGCCCGGCATGAGGTGAGCGTGGTCCCCTCCGCGGGGCCGGCAATGGCTGCCCTACGATTCCGCCTCCCGGAGGCCGAGCGTCCCGGCTGCGAGAGGCGACACTCCCTCTTCTCCGTCCGGGGACGGACGGGGCATCGGGCAAGTCGGGGAGGGTCTCCCTCTCGGGCGTGTGTGGGGACGAGCGTGTCTGGCGGTGCAAGGATCGCTGCCCTTTGCCCTTTGCCCTTTGGGACTTTCTCAGACTCATTTTAAACAGGGACCCCCTGGCCTGAGCCTCGGCGGCTGGGACGAGCAGAGACTCCACGCGTGGGAGACGCACAGACGAGGAACACCTTTCAGCGTCTGCACTGCTTGTTGCTACGGAACAAGTTCCCCTGCAGGTGTGCGTGGCCCCGAGAGCGTGTAATTCTAGAAAGTTCCCGGTGACCCGCTTCGCTCGGAACAGGCAGGACTGTGGCGGGGCCAGTGCTGGGGGCTGTCTCCCGCCTCCTGGCTGTCACACGGCTCCAGACTCGCCCACCCTCCCAGGGGCTCCCCGTGCAGGTCCCCACCGCAAACACACACCCCCTTCCTGGAAACCGGGGCTGCTCTTTACACCGCAGAATCACAGACCGAGAGGTGCTGTGGTTTATCTGTCACCAGCGAGTGCTGGCGGGAGCCAACTTGACCGCCTTGTTTTAGGGTGGAATTCGGCACAAACAGAGGAAGGAGCGCGAGGGGACGAGTGGGTGAGGGTGGCGAGGAGGAGGAGAGAAGCCAGGGTCAGTTGGGGACACTAGGGCGACAAGGTAGCAGGTCCCACCCAGGGACAAGCGGGAGGGAAGTCCGGGCACGGAAAGTACCCATGATGCAAAGAAAGCGCCCTCGCCATATCTCAGCTGATGTCCGGCTGCTCAGCAGCACGCTTTCCCGTCCCGGTCCCGGGGTCACGGGGCTGAGGGTCAGGGCCGCCCAGGGGAAGCGGGAGGAAGGGCGGGAGGCTCATGACCACCAGCCCCAGGGCTCTGGCCGGCCGGGTCTCCGGGCTCCAGCCCCCGGGTTGGCGGGAATGCAGCTGACTCTCAGGGTTGGGGCCGTCACCAGCCCGAGGAGGTGCAGGCCTGGAGCCCCTGCTGGGCAGGCTGGGAGCCCCCACCTGGGACTGTGCAGACTCGGACCTGTGACGTCAGTTTCAATCTGATGGACCTTTGACAGTTGGCTCTGTTCATAGCCCTGTGCTCCGAGACGCTCACCTGGTGCGTCACCGTGTGTTTAAGTTCATTCAGATGTGATTTGTTCCCTTTATTATAGCCTTAACGCCCCGGGCCAGTGGGAGAATTTTCGCTGCAGCCCCTGGCCGGCCGCTCTGACCCCTGACACCCGTTCACTGCATCTGCAGGACGAGTGGATGGCAGCGTGCGTCCCGGCCGGCGTTTCCGCGGTCTGCCTTAGCGGAACCTGCTGAGCATAAGCTGATGTTCAGAAATGGGATCGCGTACACATACCAGGAGCTCGGGGCCTCGTCACTGTTCCCGGGCCCTGATGGGCACATCCATCACTCACTGGTTCCCAGACTCCAGTGCCCCTGTCCCATTGGACGAGCAGGCTGTCAGTCACTCTAACAGGCCGCATGCTCCGAGCTATGGCCAACCCTCCAAGTGCCGGATGGGACACCGAACCTGGTTTGGCTGCCTGCCTGCTGCTGGCCGCCAGTCCTCCAGGGGCCGGTGCTGCTGTGAGGAAAGACGGTTTATTCGGGAGCCAGCAGCCAGCGGAGACAGGAGACTCTCGTGGCAAAGATCATCCCTTTTTTTAAAAAAAGTTTTTTTCATGAATCCTCGCCGTTGGATATTTTCTTCATTGCTTTTCAGAGAGAGTGGGAAGGAGGAAGGAAGGGAGAGGGAGAGAAAGGGAGAGAAAGATCGGTGTGAGAGAGACGTTTCAGCTGGACGCCTCCCGCACACGCCCCAACCCGCGGGCGGGGAGTGAACCTGCAACCCAGGTACGTGCCCTCGACCGGGAGTCGAACCCGAGACCCTTGGGTGCACAGGCCAGCGCTCTAACCACTGAGCCACAGTGTCCAGGGCGCAAAGACCATGTTAACACATGGACTCAGGCAGAGGTTTTGTAAGAAGGAGGAGGAAGGGCGGTGGGTGGGGGGGGACAGAACAAAGGAATTGAAGGAGGGGGCTGAGAGTTCTCCTTGAGGGGGTTGTGTGCAAACCCCGTCTGTTCAGATCACTGGTCGAAGGTCAGCAAACATCTCGGAGCCGGGATGTCCGGAGGCCGGAGGCTGCTTCCTATGAATTAGTCCCTAGTATTCTTAGGAAAACAGGCTGTTTATGGGCAGTCACATGCTACGCAACAGGTCATCCTTCACAGAAAACATGTTAAAGGAATGGGGGGGCGGGTGACAAGCTGGCCTGGCGTCCTTGACGCTAGAATATGAATCCCAGGAGCTTCTGTCTCCCAGCCTGCCTCGGCGGGAGCCAGGGGGGAGCGGTGAGATGCCCGTCCCCCGTGAGGCAGGTCCACGGGCACAAGCCGAGTTCCGAGGCACGGCCACCTCCCTCGCCCGAGAGGCCTGTGTCCCCTCCCCTGGGGAGCAGGACTGTCGTCCTGAGTTCTGAGCCCCCGGGGGTCCCCCTTCCCCTGAGCGTGTCTGTGTGTGCAGGAGGCAGGCGTGTCCATCTCACCCGTAAACCAGCTCCCGCTCTGTGACACGGCTCCTGTGAATGACAGGGCGGAGCGAGAACGCCGGGGACCAGCTGCCACTCGACGAAATGTGACTCCCGCTCTGCTGAGCGTGATTCGTTGTTCTGATTAAAGAAGGCACCTGCTCACCTGGCTGGGAGGTGCGTGGGGGACCCGGGGGCTCCCCTGGAAAGGCGGCCCCTCCTCCCCGTCCGGAGCGGCCTGTGATCCTGGGAAGATGAGCAGCCTCTGCAGAAGCCAGAGCCCCAGCCCTTTGCAGACCCCCAGCCCTTGCCACCCGCGGGGGCAAGTCTCCAGCCCCCGTGACCGGTGAGCCGCCATTTGGCCTGCCCTTTGGCTACTTCCCCATGCCACCTCTGTCCTTCTCCCCAACACAAGCAGCTGGCTTCTGGGGGGCACAGCAGCTGTCTGTGGGTGACCTGCTGCTCTCCACACCGCCGGCAGGATGGGAATAAGCGCTCACACGTGGGGTGTAGGGGAGACCGGGCACTGCAGGGGGGGCAGGGCTCTGAGGGGCGGGGGTGAGGGGAGATGTCCTCTGGAGCTGGGGAGGAAGCGGCCCTCCCCGGCGGCTGTGGGAACTGGAGCCGAGGCGGGGCTCCCGCAGCGATAAAAGGGGTGAGAGCCTTCACAGGGCACCGGGGATGCCGCCGCGCCCAGCAGCCGCTGCCATGGGGCCCGTGGTCCTGGCCCTCACCCTCCTGGGCACCGCCGCCGCCACAGCCGACAACTGTCCAGGTGAGCCAGGCGCCAGCGGGCAAGCCTGACGGAGGGCCAGGAGCCGAGAGCTTTGGCACAGACCACTGCCTGCGTGCCAGCCTCCCCCTTCCCCCCGGGTCCTTCCAGAACATCCTTCTTCAGACTGAGGCTTAACCACCGTCTGTGGGGCACCCGCCTCGGGGTCCTCCCATGAGGGGCCGGTGCGGTCCCACCCACAGGTGGTGTGAGGAGGGGAGGCGTGGAGAGCGCCCCCTCCCCCAGCCGGGTCAGTGCGAGGTCACTCCCAGCGCTGGGACCTGCACGGGGGACCTTGAGCCCCAGGGCAGACGGGCCCCACTGGGTCCCAGAGGTGGCAGAGCAAGAGGGCAGGGGTCCCACAGTCCCCATGGCCCCACCTCCTTCCCTGGCCCAGGAGCTCTCAAAGGGGCTGCACCCCCTCCGGAGTCTCTGGCTGTGGGCGGGGCTGGGACTGGGGACCAGGTTCGCCTCCCAGGGCCCCCGGCGGCCTGCGGTGCCTGGGAGAGCATGTCACGTGTGCCTGGCCTGTGCAGAGGGAGGGAGAGCATGTCACGTGTGCCTGGCCTGTGCATGGGGAGGGAGAGCATGTCAGTGTATGCCTGGCCTCTGCATGTGGAGGGAGAGAGCATGTCAATGTGTGCCTGGCCTGTGCATGTGGAGGGAGAGAGCATGTCAGTGTGTGCCTGGCCTGTGCAGGGGGAGGGGGAGCATGTCAGCGTGTGCCTGGCCTGTGCATGTGGAGGGAGAGAGCATGTCAGTGTGTGCCTGGCCTGTGCAGGGGGAGGGGGAGAGCATGTCAGTGTGTGCCTGGCCTGTGCATGTGGAGGGAGAGAGCACGTCAGTGTGTGCCTGGCCTGTGCATGTGGAGGGAGAGAGCATGTCAGTGTGTGCCTGGCCTGTGCAGGGGAAGGGGGAGCATGTCAGTGTGTGCCTGGCCTGTGCATGTGGAGGGAGAGAGCATGTCAGTGTGTGCCTGGCCTGTGCAGGGGGAGGGGGAGCATGTCAGCGTGTGCCTGGCCTGTGCGTGTGGAGGGAGAGAGCATGTCAGCGTGTGCCTGGCCTGTGCATGTGGAGGGAGAGAGCATGTCAGCGTGTGTGCCTGGCCTGTGCAGGGGGAGGGGGAGCATGTCAGTGTGTGCCTGGCCTGTGCAGGGGGAGGGGGAGCATGTCAGTGTGTGCCTGGCCTGTGCGTGTGGAGGGAGAGAGCATGTCAGTGTGTGCCTGGCCTGTGCTGTGGGGAGAGGAGAGAGCATGTCAGTGTGTGCCTGGCCTGTGCATGTGGAGGGAGAGAGCATGTCAGTGTGTGCCTGGCCTGTGCCATGTGGAGGGAGAGAGCATGTCAGTGTGTGCCTGGCCTGTGCAGGGGGAGGGGAGAGCATGTCAGTGTGTGCCTGGCCTGTGCATGTGGAGAGGGGGAGCATGCAGTGTGTGCCTGCCTGTGCATGTGGAGGGGGAGGAGAGAGCATGTCAGTGTGTGCCTGGCCTGTGCAGGGGGAGGGGGGAGCATGTCAGCGTGTGCCTGGCCTGTGCATGTGGAGGGAGAGAGCATGTCAGCGTGTGCCTGGCCTGTGCATGTGGAGGGAGAGAGCATGTCAGCGTGTGCCTGGCCTGTGCAGGGGGAGGGGGAGCATGTCAGTGTGTGCCTGGCCTGTGCAGGGTGGAGGGAGGGAGCATGTCAGTGTGTGCCTGGCCTGTGTGTGGAGGGAGAGAGCATGTCAGTGTGTGAGAGCATGTGCAGTGTGGAGAGAGCATGTCAGCGTGTGCCTGGCCTGTGCATGTGGAGGGAGAGAGCATGTCAGCGTGTGCCTGGCCTGTGCATGTGGAGGGAGAGAGCATGTCAGCGTGTGCCTGGCCTGTGCATGTGGAGGGAGAGAGCATGTCAGCGTGTGCCTGGCCTGTGCAGGTGGAGGGGGGAGCATGTCAGCGTGTGCCTGGCCTGTGCAGGGGAGGGGGAGCATGTCAGCGTGTGCCTGGCCTGTGCAGGGGAGGGGGAGCATGTCATTGGAGGGGGAGAGAGCATGTCAGCGTGTGCCTGGCCTGTGCATGTGGAGGGAGAGAGCATGTCAGCGTGTGCCTGGCCTGTGCAGGGGGAGGGGGAGCATGTCAGTGTGTGCCTGGCCTGTGCAGGGGGAGGGGGAGCATGTCAGTGTGTGCCTGGCCTGTGCGTGTGGAGGGAGAGAGCATGTCAGTGTGTGCCTGGCCTGTGCATGTGGAGGGAGAGAGCATGTCAGCGTGTGCCTGGCCTGTGCATGTGGAGGGAGAGAGCATGTCAGCGTGTGCCTGGCCTGTGCATGTGGAGGGAGAGAGCATGTCAGCGTGTGCCTGGCCTGTGCATGTGGAGGGAGAGAGCATGTCAGCGTGTGCCTGGCCTGTGCAGGTGGAGGGGGAGCATGTCAGCGTGTGCCTGGCCTGTGCAGGGGAGGGGGAGCATGTCAGCGTGTGCCTGGCCTGTGCAGGGGGAGGGGGAGCATGTCGGCGTGTGCCTGGCCTGTGCAGGGGGGAGGGGAGCATGTCAGCGTGTGCCTGGCCTGTGCAGGGGGAGGGGGAGCATGTCAGCGTGTGCCTGGCCTGTGCAGGGGGAGGGGGAGCATGTCGGCGTGTGCCTGGCCTGTGCAGGGGGAGGGGGAGCATGTCGGCGTGTGCCTGGCCTGTGCAGGGGGAGGGGGAGCATGTCGGCGTGTGCCTGCCTGCCTGTGCAGGGGGAGGGGGAGCATGTCAGCGTGTGCCTGGCCTGTGCAGGTGGAGGGGGAGCATGTCAGTGTGTGCCTGGCCTGTGCAGGGGGACGGGGAGCATGTCAGCGTGTGCCGGGGAGAAAGGCCGGGTGAGTCGGGAAGGAGGACATTCCCAGTGGGAATGACACCGCTGAGTTCATTATCTTCCCTCGTGGCGTCTGATTTTCTTTCTTTTAAAACAAAAGGATTTTTAAAACTTTACTCACTTGAGAGAAAGCGGGGGGCGGGAGACGTGGATTTGTGTTCCCGTCACTCAGGCACTCAGTGGCTGGTTCCCGGACGCGCCCGGACCGGGGACCGCGCCCACCGTCGCAGCGAAGATGGCGCTGTAACCGGCCGAGCTCCCCCAGGGCCTCCAGATCGCCCCCAATCCCCGGCCCCTCTTTAACGAGCAAAAGTTCAGCAGACGAGAAGGGATGTCCCCACTGGATCCGACCAGGGGGCCCTGCAGAGGACGGGCCGGCGGACGTGGGACCCCAGCGGGGCCCCGGGAGGCGGCGGGTTCCCGTTCCCACGCCCTCCCTACAGGCCTTTACCTTGGGAGGGACGCGCGGGAACCCTCAGAGGCAGGTGCATCTCTGGCTCCAGTTCTGCGGGGGCTGCTGTGTGTCCTTGGGTCACAGGGACCCCCCGCCCTCCGCACCCTCCAGCCCGGGAGTTCCCAGGCCACATGCCCAAGGAATGGGGGTGACGACGCGGCACTGCCCCGATCCCCCCCCTCTCACAGATGCTTCTTGCTGGCATTCCCTGGAAGTGCCCGCAGTGGGGGAGCTCTCTCTAAGTCGCACGCATTTGCATCAGCCACTCTGACCCCCCAAAGCCTCCTTCTGCTCTCCTCTGCGTCCGGGGCACAGAGCCCAGAGGGTCAGTGACTCCCCAGGACACACAGCCTGAGGAGCGGGTTCCCGGGGCAGGTGGACCCCGAGGCCGGCCCATCGCCTGGGGGACCACCACAGGCTCAGCGGAGGCGGGACCACCTCCCCTCCAGGCTGGCCCCCCAGCTGAGGCAGGCCGGGCACAGCCATCTGCCAGGCCGGGGTCCCCACGGTGGCAGGTCCCTCGGGGGGCGGGGAGGCAGCGGTGCCGGCTCCGCGGGGCCCTCGGCCCAGGCCCGCACTGACGGGCGCCGGTCTTCTCTGCAGAAGTGAAGGTGCTGGGGCTGGAGGCCGACAAGCTCACCATCCTGCGGGGCTGCCCGGGGCTGCCCGGGGCCATGGGGCCCAAGGGAGAGGCAGGCGCAGATGGCAGGAGAGGTGAGTGCCCGGGTGAGTGGGCTGGGCCTCGACCCTGCCCAGGGAGACCCAGCGGGCAGGGCCCCCAGCAGGTCTCAGGAGGGGACTGGGGCTTGGTCACTGGGGTGTGGGCCCCCGTGGGAGGGAGCCAGTCATGGGTCACCCACGGAGCCACCGGGGCCTGTGTGGGCGGCCAGCACGGCTCCTGGTGATGACGCACCTGCTACAGGGGACCCGGCTGGACTGTCCTCCCTGCCCTCCCTGGTCCCAACTGAGCCGGGTGGCCTGTCTCCAGGGGCGACCACAGCAGTCCCGGCAGCCACAGCCCATGCAAACCTCCAGGTTCCCCAGACGAGGGCAGAGCTGGGCTCGGGCCCGGTCCCCGGGGAAGGCTCCTGGTGGCAGGTCGTGGCCTCTGACTGGACGGCGGGGCCCTAGGAGGGCTGGGGTCCGGGTCCCCTCCCTCTGGCTCCCGAGGGTCTAATGTGGGGGGCGCTACAGGCCTGGGTCTGAGAGTTTTGCTCACTGACATGTTTGAATTTGCAGGAGCACCAGGCCCATCCGGAGTCCCTGGGAAGGCGGGACCCCCCGGGCCTCAAAGGTAACTCATCAAGGAGCATGGAGAGCCCTGGGCAGGACCCCGTGGGGTAGAGAGAGAGGAGGGACACTTCCTGGGTGCCACATGGGACAATTCCTAACCATAACTAATGGTAACCATAATCCTATGTTATACCAAACCCTAACCCTAACCCTAAACCTATTCGTATCCCTAACCCTAAACCAACCCTAACCATAACCCTAACCTTAACCCTAAACCTAACTCTAACCCTATCCTTATGCCTAACCCTAACCCTAATCCTAACCCTAACCTTAACCCTAATCCTACCCTTCTCCCTAACCCTAAAGCTAACACTAACCCTAACCCTAACCATAACCATAACCATAACCATAACCATAACCATAACCATAACCATAACCATAACCATAACCATAACCTTATACATAACCCTTTTCTTATCCCAAACCCTAAACCTAATCCTAACACTATCCTTATGCCAAACCCTAACCCTAACCCTAACTCTGACCCTAACCATATCCCTAACCCTAACCCTAACTCTATCCTTAAACCCACCCCTAACCCCAACCCTAACCCTATTCTTATCCCTAACCCTAACCCTAACCTTATCCTTATCCTTAACCCTAACCCTAACCCTATCCTTATCCATAACCCTAACCCTATCCTTATCCCTAACCCTAACCCTATCCTTATCCATAACCCTAACCCTATCCTTATCCCTAACCCTAACCCTAACCCTTAACCCTAACCCTAACCCTATCCTTATCCATAACCCTAACCCTAACCCTATCCTTATCCCTAACCTTATCCATATCCCTTACACTAACCCTAACCTTATCCCTAACCATAACCCTATCCCTAACCTTATCCTTATCCCTATCCCTAACCCTAACCCTAACTCTGCCCCAAACAGGGTGCTCCCTCACCCAGGGCCTGGGTCTGTGTCCAGGGCACCCAGAGTGCCCAGGGCGGATCCCAAACCCAGCCCAGCATTGACCCAGCATAGAAATGAGATCCTGGCTCCCTTGCCCCATCACCTATCCCTGCCCTGGGCTCTCTCAGCCCCAGGACGGGTGGGGACAGGTGAATCCTCTGGTTGGTGGGGTCTGGCATGAGCTGTGGCCTCGCCCTCGAGCCTGGGCTGACCCTCCTCTCTCTGCAGGAGACCCAGGGGAGAAGGGTGCACGTGAAGAGAAAGGTGAGGCTGTCCCGCCCTCCCCAGGGGTGACTTCCCAGACCCTGAACACAAGGGGGTTCCCAGGGTGTGGAGCAGGGGCCTGGGTGGAGACCAGGCCCTTCCCACTACAGGGTGGGTGTGGAGGGTGGGATGGGGACCACACTTCTCTCCGAGCCTGTGCAGCCCATCTCTCCCGCCCCAGCCTCAGACCCCTGAGCAGGCCAGCCCTGTCCTCCTGGGACTCTCTGCCTGGGGCTCGAGGAAGTGGGCAATGTTTAAAAATGCAAAGTCGTCCAGAGGCTGTGAGCCCAAGCTGTGGTCACAGACAATGAGCAAATATAGAATACTAGAGGCCCGGTGCACAAAATTCGTGCACAGGTCCCCTCAGCCCAGCCTGCACCCTCTCAAATCTGGGACCCCTCAAGGGATGTCCGACTGCCGGTTTAGGCCTGATCCCTGGGATCAGGCCTAAACCGGCAGTCGGACATCCCTCTCACAATCCGGGACCACTGGCTCCTAACTGCTCACCTGCCTGCCTGCCTGAACACCCCAAACTGCCTGTGTCTGCCAACCTGACCACCCCTAACTGCCCCCCCTGCTGGCCTGGTCTCCCCTAATTTTCCCCCCCTGCTGACCTGGTCGCCTCCAACTGCCCCCACTGCCGGCCTGGTCACCCCTAACTGCCCCCTCTGCCTGCCTGGTCGCTCCCAACTGCCCCCCCTCCCCTGCCGGCCTAGTTGCCCCCAATTGCCCCCATGCTGGCCTGGTCGCTGCACGAGTCTGTGTTCAGTCATCTGTCCGATTGTATCGGTCGTGATGGCCCCTGGCTTTTTACATATTAGGATGTGCCCTGAACTACACATCACACGTGCTGTAAATGTGCGTGTGACCATCATACATTTACATGTCCCACGTGTGGTACACAATCGATGACATAGGAAACCTTTGCTCCATATTCCCTTGCACAATGTCCAGGAAGTCAGAGAAAAGAGCCCAGGATGTGCAAACCCTGGTAACTGCTCTCTTGACCCGAGTCAGTCACCCTCCCCACCCAGGCTCACCCCCACTGTGGTCCAATGGGTAGACGCCCCTTTGCTGCCCTCCCCACCGAGCAGCCCGCTTTCCCCGTGTCCCCGAGGCTGCCCTGGGGGCCCAGGAGACAGCTGAGGCTCAGACTCCGCCTCCTGGGAGCAACCAGGGGCCTCCCCAGGGAGCAGGCTGGGGCCTTGCTGGGGGGACCAGCCTCCTATGGATGGATCTAGAAAGGGCCCCTACCTCCTCCTGGTGCAAAGGGACCGGGGCTTGGCCGTCCCGCCTCTCACGTGTGTTTGCCTCTCCCCCCAGGAGAGCCATGGGAACCTGAGCGATGTGACACAGGTGGGCGATGAACCCCGAATCTGGTCCCCAGTTTGGCCTGAGGTCGCAGGTGTGCCCGGCCCACCCTGCAGGGAGCATTGGCCTGGGGTCCCCCAATGCAGCCCATCAACCAGCAGGCCCACAGGCCCCGCCCTCCCTGCCTCACCGCTGGCCAATCACATGGGCAGCACTCAGCCTGCCCTCCTGCCTCACCGCTGGCCAATCACATGGGCAGCACTCAGCCCGCCCTCCTGCCTCACCGCTGGCCAATCACATGGGGCAGCAGTCAGCCCCGCCCTCCTGCCTCACCGCTGGCCAATCACATGGGGCAGCACTCAGCCCGCCCTCCTGCCTCACCGCTGGCCAATCACATGGGGCGGCAGTCAGCCCCGCCCTCCCTGCCTCACCGCTGGCCAATCACATGGGGCAGCACTCAGCCTGCCCTCCCTGCCTCACCGCTGGCCAATCACATGGGGCAGCACTCAGCCCACCCTCCTGCCTCAACGTTGGCCAATCACATGGGGCGGCAGGCAGCCCCGCCCTCCCTGCCTCACTGCTGGCCAATCACATGGGGAGGCAGTCAGCCCCGCCCTCCCTGCCTCACCGCTGGCCAATCACATGGGGAGGCAGTCAGCCCCGCCCTCCCTGCCTCACCGCTGGCCAATCACATGGGCAGCACTCAGCCCGCCCTCCTGCCTCACCGCTGGCCAATCACATGGACAGCAGTCAGCCTGCTCTCCTGCCTCAGGGACCTCAGTGACAGTCCTAGTCTCGTGCCCCCAAAATATTAGAACCCCAAAGGCTGGGTGCAGGGGGGAAGGGGGGTTCCCGGGGGGAGGGGGGTGCCCGGGGGGCGCCCGGGGGGTGCCCGGGGGGAGGGGGGTACCCAGGGGGTGCCCGGGGGGGTGCCCAGTGGGAGGGGGCGCACGGGGGGTGCCCGGGGGGGCACATGGGGGGGCATGGGGGGCGCCCGGGGTGTGCCCGGGGGGGCACACGGGCCTGTCCGTCCAGCTGGGTGGCCCTGGTGGGGTCTCTGTCCAGCCCTGGGCGTCCTCCTGCCCACGCAGACCCCACTGTCCCTGCCCCCCCCCCCGGGCCCTGGGGCCTCTACGTGCCGGTTCCCTTCCCGGGACCTCGGAGCTGCGTGGAGATGCGCACCAGGGGGCACGCGCTGAGCGGCTGGCACCCCATCTGCCTGCCCGACTGCCGGCCGCTGGCCGTGCTGTGCGACATGGGCACGGACGGCGGGGGCTGGACCGTGAGTGGCGGCGTCGGGACGGCTGTGCGGTCCTTGGGGGCGGCCCCTGGGCCCCGGGCCTCACAGACCAGCTCCCCCGGGAGGACCCGCGCTCCGGGGCCCTTGTCACACTGTCCGCCCCGGTGTCTGGGCTGCCCCTCTCCCAGGGGACGGAGAGGACCCGACGGGGGTGGGAGAGCCCAGGCCGTGGGGCCCGGCCCCGAGGGCGCCCGTCCGGCCAGGAGTGGGCTCCGGCCTGTGGCCTCCCCTCTCTGAGCTGCCACGTCCTCCTTGGTCCCACGTGGGTGCCCGTCTGCCCGCCCGGGGTCTGTGCTGCGGGCCGGGCCGAGCCGAGCTGGGCGGCAGCGGGCCCGTCTCCCTCCCCCACAGGTGTTCCAGCGCAGGGTGGACGGCTCCGTGGACTTCTACCGGGACTGGGCCGCCTACAAGCAGGGCTTCGGCAGCCAGCTGGTCGAGTTCTGGCTGGGCAACGACCACGTCCACGCCCTGACCGCCCAGGGTAGGCCCGGGCCGGCCTCGGGGTGGGGGCCCGAAACCCACCTGCCCCGACCTGGGCCTGGGCCACGCGGACAGGAGGCCGCTCCGCCGCCGCCACCCGTGTCGCCTCTGAGAACAGGAAGGTCCCAGCCGGGGGAGCGGGCGGGAGGGCTCCTGGGCGCGGACGTCAGGGCCAGAGGAAGTGGGCTGTTGGGGGCAGACCTCCTCCTCACGGGCCACTGGCACCTTAGAGGCCAACGGGGGACACGGAGGCCCTCGTCGGGGTCCGGCCCAGCGCCCAGCCCTGCCCTCGCCGCCCACCGTGTCCCGTCCCTGAACACACGGGAGACGGCCGCTTCCCGAGAGGCTGCGGAGACTCCAGTCCCTCCCCCGAGATCGCCGAGGGGCCCCCTCCTCTCTGGGGCTGGAGGAAGCGCTGGGGGTTTGGCTAGGGACCGTGGGAAGAGCGTGCCCCCCCCCCCCCCCAGCGCCCGGGGACTTCCTGCGGGACCATGAGGGCACGTCCTGGGATCCCACGATCTGGAAGCTCAGGGTCCCCGCTGCCCGCACTGAGCCCCGCCCTCCGCAGGCACCAGCGAGCTCCGTGTGGACCTGGTGGACTTCCAGGGCACCCACCACTTTGCCAAGTACCAGGCGTTCAGGCTGGGGAGCGAGGCCGAGAAGTACAAGCTGGTCCTGGGCGCCTTCGCCGGGGGCAGCGCCGGTGAGTGTCAGCCGCGTGGTGGGGGGTGGGCAGTGGGGGTGGGCGGTGGGGGGTGGACAGTGGGGGTGGGCACTGGGGGGTGGTCAGTGGGGGT
>JAJQQW010000017.1:1918623-1923623 GCA_025583905.1 Ia io | reverse complement strand
CCCTTCATGGTCAGCATGTAAGGGCCTGAGAGCATCCCGTGAGCCCATTGAATCCCTTCGACGCCGTGAAGGGCAGCGGCAGCGGGCGACGTCCGAGTCCCTCCGAGGCGGCTCACTGTCTGAAGCACAGACCTCCGCGGGCACTAAGGAGCCGTTTCTCCTGGAGACGCAGGGAGCCCGGCGCCCCCGCTGCCCGACGCCGCGTGGGACCAGCGCACGCTGCCGCCCGCCTGCAGGGCCGAGCCCACGGGGGAGGCACGCGTTTCCGACAGGTTGGGAGGCTTCACCTGTAACAGGCGAGCTCTTTGGGCCTCGGAAGACTGAGCCGGCGCTGCTGAGTCCCTGGATTCACGGTTAATCTGGGCGAGTTGGCATCTCGCTGGCGTGAGGCCCCCAGCGAGGGCAGGTCTCCACCCGGGGCTCCCCGCGCGCACCACAGCGGTGACGCCTGGGCCCGTGGATCCCGGCGCTCAGTGCGCCTTCTGAGCGGCACCCTCTTGGCCGCCGGTTGTTGTAAAAATGAACTTGTTGCCTTTCGAGCGTTCCGTGTGCCCAGCAGACACCCAGAGCCTGCTGGTTCTATGGGCTGTTTTCTAGACAAAGGGTTTCGTGAGGGAAAACCTCAGGGACTCGCTAACAGTGAAGATGAGGAAAACCTCGTTCCCTTCTTCCCAGAGAGCGAGAGCAGCTCCTTCTAGAACCACAGACACCCACGTAGGCACGCACGCCCGTGCACACACACATGCACGCACACATGTGCGGAACAGCCGTCTCCGTCCTGCAGAGCTCGAGGGGCCGGCCGCGGCCTCACTGCGCGCCGGGACCCAGGGCCTCCTGTCCTCCGGGCTCGGGTCGGGCGGGGGAACAGGACGTGTGTCCACACATCACGGTAGCAAAGCAGTAACTTCTGCCTGCGCTCCTCCTTCCTGCCTCGGTCCCCTCCCTGACCCCTGACTCCCCACCCTAGGGCCCCCCCAACCCGACTTTACTCACCGCCCCACCTTCCGGTGCAACCCCAGGAGCTCAGCAGCCCTTGGCGGAGGCAGGAGGTGAGGGGAGGGCACGGAGAGCAGCCTGGAGGTGGAGGAGGAGGGACGCAGTCCCTGGGGTCCGCAGGAGGCACCCCTCACCCTGGGCCCGAGATACTATCGCCACGTGAAGAGCCTGCCAGGCCCGGAGACAGGCGACCGGCGTTTGCGGGGCAATAGCTCGTGTCCAAGTAAATTGGAGTTTATATCTCAGGAGGCAGGTCCCGCCTTCGGAGCCCCTGCGGCCACGCCTGAGGCTCCGCGGTAGGACCTGCGCACGGCGCCCTAGTGTTAGCGTCTTGGGTCTACAAGCCCCAGAGCACGGGGAGGAAAGAAACCTGGCAGTCATCCTCCGGGGTGCCCAGGAGGGAGGCCACTGTCACCCTGGGAACTCAGGGACGGCGGGTCAGAAGGAGGGGGTGTGTGTGTGTGTGCGCGCGCGCATATACGTGTGCTGGTTGCTTAATTTCGTGTGTTTTCTTGTGCACAGAAACCCAGGTGTGTTCTCACCGAAGTTAATCTGGTGGGCCAAGTCCCACCCCCGCCTACTGCCCTTTGCTCCCAGGGGCCAGGGCCCGGTCCGCCCGCTCTCAGGTAAGCACGCCGACACGGCTGGGGCCACGCGGGGAACGCGCCCACCCTGGGGCCCTGCTCCCAGAGCCGCTGTGCAAACACATTTGCTCCGCAGAAAAGAATGGGCTGAGGCTGCCCACAACACGTGTTCCCGGCGCGGATTTCATTTCTAAACTTGCATTAAGGCAGGATTAACCTCACTGAGGCGTAACTGGATGTGGGTGGAATGCATAACGCTCATCCCGGCCCGCGTTGCCACGGGAGCAGTGCTGGGTGGGATGAATATTTATGGCACATAAGCGCCTTCTCCTCGGCCTCCCTCATCCCGGCATCACCTTGGGGAGCAGGTTCTCTGCCCAGTGGAGTGGAACAAGACCAAGGCCAGGGCCTGGACACACAGAGCTTCCTCCCATCCTCCCATCATCCATGATCCTGGCCAACCCACTGATGAGAGATGGCCGCGAGTCGGTGAGCGGATAAGCACGGGCCCTGCCCCGGTTGCTTCTCAGCTTCGACAGAGGACAGCTCCCTGGCAGGCAGAGAGAACCCAGCCACGGTCACAGATGAGCCAAGGCCATAGGACCCAGCAACTCCAAGTAAAGAATCCCAGGGAAGCCACTGATTGGCTGGCCACCTGCCAATCATCATGACAGAGGGAAGTGGGGGTGGAGCTGCCGGGCCACAACAGGGGACCTTGACCAAGGCTCAAGCGGGCTGACCAATTGGTCCCTCCGGCCTGGAACTGTCCCAATTTCAGCCAAGTCCCACATCCCAGGAAGCCTTCAGGAATCCGTCTAGAAATTTCCAAATGTCGTGAGCTGGCTGAGCAAGTGATAACCTGTTTCTCAAGCATTCCATTTGGGCCATTTCCCCTCACAGTGTTTTAAAAAGAGACGCTTCAAAATGGGACAGCAACTGGGAACTGAAACGGGGTCAGAGGGCACCTTGTAGTCGGCCCCCCCTTCCCCCCGCAGAAGGCAAATCCCCGCTCAGCTCGTGGTTAAACTGAACCTGCTCTTTGGTAACCCTGTTGGCCCCGGGTTCTGAGGGGCACCAGGTTCCTCTTTCAGGGGTTGCTGGCCCGGAGCTGCTCAGCTGACATTTGGGGTCACACGCACCTCAATATCAGCCACCAGTTCCTCCCCTGGTGACGAGGGAGGTGGTCACGCAGCTCCCCTCCCGAGGAGGGGGACCTGGACGCCTGGATAGGTAAGTTCCCTCCCTCGGCACCAGCGCCGAGCAGCCCAGTCACCGCCTGACCTGCGCACCCAGCACAGAGGGGCGTGCCGGCGCCCTCGCCCTGTGAGCGTGCGGATGGCAGGGGTGGCCCTGGCACCGGGCACCCTTCGGACGCGAGGGGCTGTGGAAGGGAGGGCACACCGCCGGCCGCCCATCCAGGCAGGTGCCAACCCTCTGTGACGTGAGGAGCACCCGCAGTGACACGACGTGGAGACGCGGCGACTGCTGGTGGGACGGCACCGACCCCGTCCCCTCCCCCACCTCCCAGGGCCGCGGGTCTCCACTCCGTCTGTGCGCCGGCGGAGCCGAGCCCGGGCCCCGGGGAGGGCCTCCGACGGCAGCTTCGCAGGAGGAACGCCCGTCTTTTCCAGGACACGCCGCCGGCCCTCGTGGCCCCACCGCCAGCCGCCAGCATCCTGGTGGGGGTGGGCGCTCTCTCTGGGAGGCCCGGGTTTCAAACGAGCTTTGCTCCTCCGACGGAGCCCCCAGGCTGAGCCCAGCTGAAGGGGTGCAGAGGCGCACCTGCCTTCTCTCCTAAGACGGAGGCTGGCCTGGGGGGGCGGCCCTGCTCAGGGTCACCCAGCGGTCGGCCTCACAGCACACGGCAGGCGGCCTCCGCCATCCAGGCTGGGAGCTCTAACGGGGCTTTTCAAAGGCCACGCAGGCAAATACATGGCCTTAAAGAATCTCACGGCCTCACACATGTGCACACACATTTATGGTCTCACACACATGTACACACATCCACGGTCTCACACATATACATATCCACAGTCTCACACACGTGCACACACATCCACGGTCTCACACACATGTACACACATCCACGGTCTCACACATATACATATCCACAGTCTCACACACGTGCACACACATCCACGGTCCTACACACATGTACACACATCCACGGTCTCACACACATATACATATCCACGGTCTCACACACATGTACACACATCCACGGTCTCACACATATACATATCCACAGTCTCACACACGTGCACACACATCCACGGTCCTACACACATGTACACACATCCACGGTCTCACACAATATACATATCCACGGTCTCACACACGTGCACACACATCCACGGTCTCACACACATGTACACACATCCCACGGTCTCACACACATACACACACATCCCACGGTCTCACACACGTGTCACACATCCACATGCACACACATGTACACCACTGTCTCACACACATGCACACACATCCCACTGTCTCACACATGTGCACACACATCCATGGTCTCACACACATGTACACACATCCCATGGTCTCACAGACTACACACACATCCCACTGTCTCACACACACGCATGTGCACACACACCGCTCGCACCGTTTCCCTCTAACACGCTGGGCGCAGCAGCTCGTGTTGCCTGAACAACGTGAGGAGCCTCCCCCGTGGGGCCTCCTGTGAGGACACGCCCCCCACGGGGACTAACTGGCCGGCAGGGCCAGGTGCCCGCAGGGACACGGAACACCGATGTGTCGGGCGTGGAAATAAAACTGCGCAGATGAGATAGGGCAGCTAATGAGGGCAGGGCCGCCCGCGGCCGGTGTTCAGCCAGGCGCCCCCGCAGCTGCTGGGGCGGATCCCGCGGGCGGGGTGGCCACACGGCGTGTTCCCCGGAACCGGTGACGGGACCTCCCTGGACTCTCAGAGGCGCCTGGTGCGTCGCCATAACGGTTGCTTCTCTGAGCCCCGCTCCACCTCCGCGCCAGGCCCGGCGAGAGCCCCTGACGGCTCCTCACGGAGAGAAAAGACGGACGCGCAGGCCGCGCTTGCTATTTGCGTTTCTAGGGCAGCACGGGCCTTTGAAATGGGGAGAAAGCACAGAAAAGCCACCGGCTGGGCCGAAGGCCTCGTCTCTCCAGGGATCCCGGCGGAGCAGGAGCGCACACGCCTGACTGCCGGATGCTGACACGGGCGTGTCTGCCTCGGGCTCCGCTGTGCTGCCCCCCACAACCCGCCACCCCCGCCCCGGCCCAGCTCCCCGGGGTGGCGGCGGCTCCCTGGCGTCCCTCCGGGCGTGGACAGCTCTTTGCTGGTGAGAAGAGCTGGTGCAAATGGACGGGCCGTGAGGGTGATGCTAATGGAGCCGGACGGGGCTGGCGAGCGGCCTCCCGGGCAGCGACTGGCCC